>CM067382.1:58923847-59102855 GCA_034510155.1 Eucriotettix oculatus | reverse complement strand
ATATAGCAACAACCTCACCAAAAAAACACAAACTCACATGCACACATGACCAAAATACACACACAGACAAGGCCACAACATCGCCAACCCAAGCACACTCGTAATGAGCTATCCGCTGTCGTGAAGAATCATAAATTTTTTGGTGAGACATGCCACCAGAAATGTCCTGGCCATGTCCACTAGTGCCTTGAGGTATTTCCTTACTGTTCGTAAGGGTGTCGTCTTTGTCCATGACAAAACCTCTTTAAGGTATGGCTTGTTCATTGTGTCAATGCCGGCTAGATTTTCTACTATTTAATATATAATTATTGCAATGTACATTTTGTTTTACACCATGTAAATATATATTTTTTTAATAGTAAAAATAAATTTACATTCAAAATTTTATTTAATTTTTTAATTTTATTTAATATATAATTATTGCAATGTACATTTTGTTTTACACCATGTAAATATATATTTTTTTAATAGTAAAAATAAATTTACATTCAAAATGCCTGAATAAAAACACTATATTTTTGCCAAGACAATTTAAAAATATGATGCAAACACAGCCATAAAATCTCAATCTGAATTCAGATAATTTAAGCACCAGTTTTGTAAAAGATGACAGACCTTGCAATAGTTTCATCCACAGTGCAGTGGTGAATAATTCAGGGCACCAAAAGGACAGAGATAGAAAGAAGGTGACTTACCTGAGGTTCATAGATGGTAGACACCTTGTGATATAATATATATATATAGTGAATTATAAAGTTTTGATACGGTAGAAAATCAATTTATTAAATGTATAAATCATTTACATCTAACTTCAAGGTCAACAAGCAAGAAGATTCATTGCCTCAGAAAAACATCTTGAATTATCTGCATTGTGGATATTATTATTCAAGTAATCTATTTCTTTTGCCATGTCCCATCAGAACAATTAATTTGACAATGCCAAATATTATCTTTAAATATAGTTACCTATACTAATTGCTATTTATTTTGTGACCAGACATTATAAAGTAAGTCTGACATGACATTGCAATAATAATTATTGGTAATAGATTCTGGGCAGGGGAAAGGATTTTAATGGATTATATCTGTCTCTTTCCTATCAATATAATTCAGTATTGGAACATTACAGTCGTAAAATGTTTGAATACTCATATATTTCATAATTATGTATTTCTCTCTTTTATGCACAATCCGCATAGTAAATTGAATGTTCAAACATATTCATTTATTATTATAAAGAAACAGATGGACTTTATCAAATGTCTATTCTGTGAATTGGTGCATACTCTATTTAAAGTATTGAAATTCCAATCAATCGCTTCATCTGCAAACAGCATTTAATTACCAAGTAATGACACCAAATTTTTGGCATCTTTGCCAAAGGAGAGCGACCTTCTTGTTGATACAAACTGTAGGTGATGTGAAAGAGGCATCACATTTAGACTTCATTAGATGAAAAAGGTATAAATACTTTTTAAACACACTAAATTCTCTCCAACTCCCACACTCAGGAACATTCTTATAAATCACATTAGTATTGCTGTACTGATTTCCATAGTTAACATTCCTAAATTGATTTCACTCATTACATTATTTTAGAGATATAATACTTCAAACCATTTCCTTCAGTATGTCTAACTATTTTAAACTTTAAATTTAATTTGAAGGACACTTGTTAAGGAGAGTCAATCACTACTTGGTAAATTGAACCTCTTGTGTTTCAATTTGTAAAATATTATTTTCTGATCAGTCTTAGATTATACTAAAATAATATATTTTTATTGTTGTATTAAAGCTAATCCAGGTAATCTTAAGTAACAATTGAACACTTATAGTGTTTATAATTCACAATCTTCAGTTATTGTTTTAAAGTCCACACATTATCTCTTGCTTAATATAAAATTTAAGAATTCGTCACGTAAAACGTTGCACATAACCCTTTCGAACAGCATCTGTGCTGTTGTTGCTCTTGATTGTGGAATGTATGGAAACTGTAAATCGTGGCGAAATGTAGATGAAAATCTTGGCGTCATTGCTTTATAGTCACCATCCATAATAGTTCTCTGACTTGTTACATGACGAATTACTCTTGTGAAGAGTGTCTTGATATCTGATTTGTGCCCATCTTCTAAGAGTTCTTTCCAGAGAGCTTTGACAAACCAAGAACCACGTACCTATTCAAGTGGTATAAAAAAAAAAGAATATTAACCATTTTAAATAATTATACACATAAATGAATACATAAAAATTTATAATTATTTACCTTGTCCCGGAAAGCAGCATAACCAGGAACTGTAGACCAAAATGTGATCATGTCACTGACTTCTGGAATAGTTTGTGCTTTCTCACCAGGACTATCCGTTGCAATGTCACAGAATAAAGCTGAAAAAATTAGCTAACTGCATTAAGGTTAAAATATTATAAAAATTGTATTAGTCAAACTAAAATTCTCTTAGAGTAAATAAACTGAATGTGTTATATTGTTATGCTGGAATAAAGTATTTAAGTAAGATATTTGAAATATGGTTTGTATATTTTGACCAATTTGTGGCTCAATTATAATTACTAAGACTAACATCAACTACAGATAGCAAAATAAGAGATTCTATCACTTCATTGTGTTCACAGGCCATTTTCAATACTGGAGTTCATTTGAGAATGAATTGTAATACAGCACAGAGAGTAAGAATTAGTAAACCAAAATTACATTCTGTACTATATTTGCTTTACATTTTCTATTACTTTAAAAATTAAAATACATTTCATACCTCTTTGTCTTGTTGTACCCTGGCATGCCTGTATTAAAATTAACTTTGGTTTATTTCTTAAAGCTGGACAATATGTTCCCTGCAAACATTCCTCTATTTTTTTCACAGAAAGTGGAATACTATTGGAGCCATATACAGCATCTGAAGAAGGCATCAAAGAGCAATTTATTATATTGAACAGTAATATTATTATTCTCATTGCTTTAATTTGGAAAAAGTTATATTTTCTTAGTTAATAAAATTATTTTTCAGCCAAGAGATAATTATCATCCAAATGAAGATTACTATTTGTAATATTCTGCTACTCATTTACATATTCAAAATAATGATAATTTACAGATTTTCTGTAGATGTAACACATTAACACATCTGAGGGTGAGACAAAAATTTGATTAACATTCTATCTAATGTATTGGGAAATAATAATCTAATTTATTCATTAAAAAGTAGGAAAACAAAGTTAATTAAATACAATTGATGTTTATAATTTCTTTCTAACAACAGTAAGACATGTACATAATATTGTGAAGAAAGGCAAGAAAGTACCAATAGATTACCACATATAATTAATCAATAGTAACATACTTTCTATTCCATGGGAGAGAATACATAACACAAAGCAAGAATGTGCTTTCTGTATTAATGTGGAGGCACAGTGCTTGACTGTCTGCAGGATATCATCATGAGTTAGGTCTTCAAAAATCTTGACTGTGCAACCCAGACAACCAAAAGCCTCTGCCAAGCGGTTGCAGTCAAGATTAGTTCCATGACGAGTCTCCAGGGATTCAATTGGAAGCAAAGACTGCAACATCAAAATAATGTTTCAGATATTGAGCATAGTAAAACTTGAGTCATTAATTTAGAATTGATGGAAAACCTTTACAATTTTATACGTGAAATCTTTAACATAGCTTAAACTAATATATTATTATCATTCATTATTGTACTAATACTGACACCAGTCTTACTATTTTTATAAATCATTAATCTTGTACTATTCATATTGTCTTATTTTATTTTTTTTATAAATACCATAGTTGATTAATCACATTTCTTGAGGAAAAAACTATTTTCTAGAATGGTACTCAATTTATGTCATTTATACATTTATTAGCAGTAAACGTTAGGCTGTGACATATGGCCTGAAGCTTTTGACATTAAATCATGGGGCAATTGTGGAGAAATGAGCTTTGTCTATAAAATTTATGGGGCGATTGTAGTGGAGTAAACTTTTTCAACATAATTCATTTACAGAATATCAGGCAGTATTTAATTTACCAATTATATTAGCAATTGTCACATGAAGAAAATTGATAAATTTCCAGTTCTTATGTTTGTTTTACATCAAATTGAAATATTTTCAATTATTTATCAGAAGTTAAATCATATAACTTGGGACATCAGCGTTTACAACCTATCCTGCCACAATGAAGGTATCCATTCTTATCCTATGAATTACCCAAATTATCTAAAATTCTATGAAATTTACACAACATGAAAAAAATCATATTACAAAATGGCTAATGAATCAAACATGGCAAAAGCCACAATAAAATTAAATCTTCATTAAACTTAAGAAGATATTTCTTTTAAGAGTTAAATAAATAATCTTAATTTAAATGAGGTGCAATATTTATTCTATAAGAAAAATTAAGCTGACCTGCCATTCTGGATCCTCTTCTTTATAAAATTTTCTTTGGTTAATAATAACACAAAGTCCTACATTGTTTTCATTAATATGATAAAAATCACTTGACTCTGTTTTTAAAGAAGTTTCATCACTGAGAACATAACTACTATGTGATGATGAAGAGTTTTTCGTGTTACTGCAGTCAAAAGTAGAACTGCTGATGCAATTTTTTTCATTTGTCTTATTGGTGGCTTTGGGAACTTCACTTGAGACCACAGCATTAAGGTACTCGGCATCATCAATGTTACCTAATTTCTTCAGGCAGCATGTTAATAAAGAAATATCTGATTGAATTATAGGTTTCCTAATTTTTATAAACCTGTCACAAACAATAAGCTAATGTAAAAGAATGAAACAATAGCTAAAATATTTTAAAGCTAAGACCCAATCTTATGTCACATTACTGCACCAGTAAGTTAACTGTTTAATTATATTTTGTGCTACATATCCTCATTCAAACTGTTTTATTAAACTAAATACTTATTAATTATTATTTTCCCTTTTAAATTGATAATAGATCCTAACCAGAATCCACAAAACTAAGATACAATGTCAAACAATGTTAGTGTTTAATAATAAATAATTACTTACTTTTGTGACATTAGATAAAGCAATGTTAATTCACACATCTGTGGATTAAATTTAGAACGATCAATGTAAGAATTTCTGCACTTCAGCTCTTTCTCTAGAAGATCTAGCATTCGTTTCGTCTGCTCCACAGTTAATGAGTCACATATTTTGTACAGCAATTTACGCATATGATCTACAAATACTGATGTATGCTTGTTATCAGGCAGGAACCTTTAAAAGTGTTACAGAGGAGTAAGATTATCTTTATAAAAAATATTATTACATTAATTATTTAATTAAATCTTCTGCTGTAAAAAACTTAATTGTTACTTACAGAAGAATCATTAAGAATAATATCTTTAGATGAGACAATCTATTTAAAATCTGAAACTATACACAGTAAAAAAATTCATTTGTAAATATTTTTATGAAAAATGTTTCCATATCAAACAATTTTGAGGGAATCCAAAACCTTTATTCATTTTAAATGAGAAATAAATAATTTCACAAGAAGCTATTATATATAGAATTCAGATGTAAGCAGTAGATGCACACATTAAGACTGAAAGTGAAACGCAGTGAAAAAAGTAATACCCAAAATTTACCCTAAATGCTTTGCTTTGTGATATTGCCTTTGATGCCATAACATATTAATGATACCTTGAAGTATATTATATTTGCAACAATACTGAACTCTGCACATAAGATTTGAAATTTGTTGACAATGGTGTAATGAAATGAGAACAGATAAGTAGACAATGATCTTACAAATCAATGTTTGAAACGTGTCGTGGTCATGTGATGAGCATACAGCTTAAAGTGAATTTTCTACCTTTGTCCCTCATTTATATCCTTATTTACTATCCAAATGTAAATAATATAATTTTATAAGGACATGAAAGAGAGACAGAAAGTTGGTGATTTACCTGAAAATTCAAAAACGGCAGGCACCATGTAGGGTTCAGGATTCTTGAATTTTCAGAGGCACCGCCCCTTTAATCAGAGGGTTAGTGATAATTAGTCATCAACCGAGCCAGTCGACGGGTAGCCATGACTGGAAATGTTTTCCTAACCGTCTAATGAAGGGAGTGGTACCTCCGAAAATTCAAGAATCACAAACTCTACATGGTGCCTGCCATCTATGAACTTACAGTATGTCACATACTTTCTGTCCTTGTTAATTGCTTCAATTTACCTTACAATGTCATTTCCTGACACAACCATGTATATATATATCGGCTAGCCGACGACCGGAAATGTCTTCCTAACTTTCTGATGAAGGGGGCGGTGCCTCCGAAAATTCAAGTTTTCTAAACCTCACAAGGTGTCTACCATCTATGAACCTCAGGTAAGTCATCTTCTTTCTATCTCTCTGTCCTTTCCCCATTAATTATTTTATATATATATATATATATATATCATGAAATATTAAAACAATTAGTAAGGACAGACGAGAGAGAGAAATTTTATGTATACAATTTCATGTATTAAATCTTTAATTATAGCTTCACTCCTATCCTACCAATAACAATGCAAACAAAAAGCAATTCAAGTTCTCAGTAAAAGAAAATATCTGGTCACAACCTACAGGAGTCACATATAGTGAAAGGTTATAGGAATAATTTCAGTTTTAATTACAATTTTAAAGTTAATTATACATAGCTATGCCAAAAGAAAAAAAATAGTAACAAACAGGTTTCACATTGTTGTTGGAGTGCACCTTGTATTTAAATCTTCTTTTGAATACCCCAACTTCTCAACTGCTTGATAATTTTGTATGATACAAAGAGCTTCAAGAAGCTTATCTGCCCAATGTGGAGACTGTTGAGCAGCCCAATCATAAACAAGACCAACTTGCGAGTTCAATTCAGCAGCCTAAAATTCAATTATCAATAAGTACAATTTTTTTTGTCTCATATTTGTTAACATTGATACAGTTTTTGCCTTTAACAAAATCAATTTGTATAAGGTCATGTGATATGAATATAACAAATATCTCACTGCTAAAAGAGTGTCTTTTAGTTTAATAATAAATATAAGATATATAAAATGCAGAAAATAAACACATTATACACAAAGATTGAATTATCTAAATAGGTTAAATCCAAAATTAATTAAATTGATTGCAAAGTTGTCACTAACAGAGCTTAGCCTTAATTCTAAAATGAGAAGTACTCACACGAAGTCTTTGAAGGGCTAGATCTTCATTTTCATACAGCAGGAAAACCAGAGCCACTTTTTCATAAAAGTCTAAATTAGTTTCTATGTTTTGAATAGATTCTAGAGATAATTGTATTTTGCAAAACTTTGTACTTTGACATTTTTGAACAATAGCAGCATCATTAGCACCATCATTTCCCACGACTGAAGCACTGTCATGACACTGACTCATCTCGTCATCTCCCTGCCTTGTCGAGGTTTTAACTCTAGCCTCATTTGCTAGAGTCACACATTGTCGAACTTCGTCAATCCAATTCTCTGTTCCTATGTCAATAGGAAAATTGTCAAAAATATCTTTCAAGTTGGATAATTCTTCCATTTTGCAGATTCTACAAGAAGCAGATCTTATGATGATACACAAAATGAAATACTGATGACACAGCTGAGATGAATTGAAGTAACTGGTTGTTCACTTCATTCTTCTTAATTAATTGCAAATGCTGGGAAACATTAAACTTGAATGAATGTTTTATCAACAATTAACTTATATACTTAAACGGTTTTATTAATTATTGTCAATCATTTAATTCGCGCAAAACACAAAAAAGGGGTTTCCAGTCAACACCTAAAATAAATTTAAACGATACACACCCCCCGAACATGTAGAAATTAACTTACATTTATCAAACTATTTGATATTGCAATACTTTACTATAACCACAATTGCAAAATAATAAGCATAATATTCCATAAATCGTTTTAGTAAGTTTCTTACCGGTTATTAAATTATTTCTGCACTATATTGAAAATAATAACTTCATCGCGCTTACTTTAACAATTATACTGACAATAGCACATTATACTGTGGTCACACTTCCATTAACAATACATGCCGTCATCGAAAAGGGGAAAAACCAAAACCTAAATTTCGATTTAGGTAGAAATGTTCCTACGATGTACTGCGGAAAGTACACGATGAAAAATTTCGCTGACGTTAGCAACACAAACTTAACTGGCAAAAAAACTACGCGAAAAAATGATATATAGCTATAAACGTACTAAAATCACACGAAATGAAAAATAATTCATTTTGTTTTCTTCAGTAATTGACACATATAAGGGGAATAAAACAACAAGTAATAAACACCTAGCCTAGGATTGCCCCAAAGATGAGCACCTAAAAGTAAGATACTGTAGTTATAAATGATTTTGTAAAGAAATGTCTTTTAGATACTATTTTCAAACTACACATTATTTCAGATAAATCACAGTCACTTCTGAGGACCCAGAGACTGGGGCCCATACTAATTCAATAGAATGTATGAGCTGATCCGCTAAGGCAATTGCAACTCCATGTGGGAGCAAGAAAAACAGCCAGGAACCTGGTGAAATATGTTTTTAAAATCTTATAGGGATAGGAATATTGATGCTTTTGAAGAATGGGGGTACGTGCTGTAAAAGATCAGCCAGTTATTGGAGAATGTGAGAACAACTCTGATGACAGGTTGGAGAGTGAACCTAATTTAATTTAAGTTGTACAAAGACAGAGATATCAATCTGTTCTCATTTTACAGAAAGTGAGATTTTTAGTTCAACTAGTGTTAATTTTAATACTGGCCTTCAGAGTAAGATGCTAAACTCGAGTTGATATGTTTTTAAATGCCTTATTTCTCTTAATTATTTCCACATAAGATATTATTTATGTTAATACTTAACCATATTGCAAAACAATTATACAATTGTTAATTTTTATTCTACTTGTTTCAGAAATCTACATCCTTGGAGTGCCAGATTTCTCGGCGTCCAACGACAAGAAAACTCTTGGGATATTATGTATTATTAGATTGCGACCTTTGTTAAACATGTCCAACCACATTTTTAAAAATTTTGTTACTGTCTTCATATTAAAATTTGTCTGAGTAATGTTTGTTGAGTAAAGACTCAATAAACTAATCATACATCAAATGAATGTCTTCTAAATAACTTTTAAGTCATTTTCAGCCAGGTGTCTGGATACTTTTGATCACATGGTGTATATATATAATAGGGAAAGGAAAGAGAGATAGAAAGTAGGTGACTTACCTGAGGTTCACAGATGGCAGGCACCTTGAAAGGTTTGGAGTTTTTTAAATTTTCGGAGGCACTGCCCCTTTCTTCAGAAAACATTTCCAGTGATCGACTAGGTGACGATTTTTATATATACATGTATTCAGATTGTCGGAGTATTAAAGACAAATTTATGCCACAGCATAATAAATAATAATGTCAATTGTTGCATCTGACTTTAAGAATTGTAAAGAAGACATAAATTTGACATTACATTAGCTTAGCTTAATGATACATTGACCAACTCTCTCTCTTTTAATGCATCATATTATTTTACAATATATAATGTAATCCCTTATGTATTCATTGTATTTCTTTCTGTTAAATAAACTTTTTCATACTTTATCGTAATTTTGTATATTTTTCTGATAAAATATATAGTTCACAATATATACTAGCCAAGTAGTTTACTTTGGGTGTGGCAAGACTATATTCGACTTCTTACAATCGATTAACGTCCTCGCGGCTTCAGTGATAACATCAGGATTGAAGACCAATCTTGTTTGCTGATGACAGCCTTATGGCGTGCTTTTAACACCCTTCGACTTGTGAGAAATTTGTTGTCCTTGAATTCGCAGCGGTCGATAAGCTTCCAGGTTTCTTTGTGGGCCAGCTTTTCCTCCTCTATTTCCTTCTTTCAGCCGTTACGCCTTACAAAAATACTTCCTTCATTACCGGTGCTTTCATTCTTAGGAACCCCGTACAAAGCTATTGTAAAGTAGGACCGAAAAACCCTGAATGATATGGACGGACAACAATGTGCTTAAAAGACAAATTTAAAGTTATGTCTTCGGAGGAATCAAACTCGAGACGAAAGAATTCTGTGACTATCCGTCTTGAAACTCTATTCAACTTTGAAAATATAGCTACAGCAGTATCACAAATTACGATGTGGATTTTTAATATCATAAGAATTGCAAAACCGTGTTATATTTTTTGCTTTCATTTAGTCCCCTTTCTCTGTCTGGAACCGTCAAAGTACTTTCAATAAATAAAACGACGGCCAAAAAAGTCAGCATTAAATGTATAACTATTTATTAACAAAAGCGACGTTTCATCTCCATTTTGAGACTTCATCACGCTTAAATTTAGCTATTCATCATATTTCTCCTTGACTCCCTCAGTCGAAAAAAAAGAAATTTCGGCTGTAACTGTCGCTGAAGATGGTCAGCGACACCAAATTATACAATAATCTTTTTGACTGAGGGAGTCAATGAGAAATATGATGTATTGCTAAATTTTAAGCCTGATGAAGTCTTAAAATTGAGATGAAACGTCGCTTTTGTGAATGAATAGTTATATATTTAATGCTGACTCTTTTGGTCGTCGTTTTATTTATTGGAAATATTTAAGTCAGAAAACTGTGATGTAATCAAAGTTTTTTGTTTTGTCAAACACAGCGTAATCGATCGGTGACGCATGTAACGAAACACTAATGTCAAATCTCACAAAGCGAAGCTATATTGATCAACCAACGTTTCTACCGTGAACAAATTTGTCTTTCATAAATATTCCAACACATTTAAATGGTTTTAACACAGAGAAAGGCTTTAAAGTTGGTCAAAACTTACCACAATGGCGAGCATTGAGTTTCTATACGTAGTCCTATCAGTTACTTTCACAACTCAGCTAAATTTTCGGAATGTCGAATTTTATGAGGAAGCTACACCATTCACATACATATTAGAGCGCCTATCAAGCACTATGAAGAATGTAATCCACCACCTGCCTGACTCACATATTGATTTCAAATCATAGTCAAGTACGTTCATTGCCATAGCATTGAATTAACTTGACTTCGTCCTAAAATAACATATATATTTTATTTTATGTTGGCCTGGAAGTTGTTGGAAACTGGCAATTTTTTTGTAAATTACAATTGAATATTTCATTGAACGTAAAGAGGAAACTTTTGTGCGCTACTAAATGTAAATTTTAATAATGAAACGTTATTTTTATAAAGTTGTAGTGGTATTCAGTCCTTTTCTGCATAGCTACCTCATCCCACATCTTCCCCAATTCTCTTAATGTTTCCATCCTTGGGCTTCCTATTCTCTTCTTACCCCAAACACATCTTTCTATTGCTAATTTTACAAGTCCCTCGTGTCTCAAAACGTGGCCTATTAATCTGTCCCTTCTCTTGATCAACGTCCTCCAAATTGTTCGCTCTTCCCCTATTCCTCCAAATCCATTTTAAAATAATAAAACTAACTGCTCACATATCAAACTTTTATGTAACTAATATTTATTTATTGTATATTTATAAACTTGGCTTATCCTATTCTCTGTACAATGTACTTTTAGAGTTTTGGACCAAATAAATTGAATTGAATTCTTTAAAGAAAAATTAGTAAAAACTCCGAATTCTTACAGTTTTTAATGTTTATATTTACATACCATCAAAATACAAATGTATTTTTAACAATAATTCTTAATTTGTTGCTTATTAATTAAACAAGCAAATAAGAACAAATTAGTAAGATGGTGTAAAAGCACAACATTTTCAGCTGAACTTGTGTCTTTGGCAGCCAATTAATGTAGTCGGCACTTATTTCAATAAATATTTCAAGATGCGTTGGGTCTTACACTTTAACTGCACTTTCATATTTCTCCATTATCCTCTAGATTGGATTTCATTCATTTGGATGGTCCGTGTAATTGGTGTAATCTACTGGTTTATGAAACAGCATGCTTCTGCGATGCTCGCACACTGTAGATTCCAGTGAAAGAAATCTATTACAAATAAAAACTCTATCCAATTTTTCAGCAAACAATATAAATGTTCATTCAATATCTCCACGATGTTTTCGTTCTGATTCGTGGTTTTCCTCAGGCAAATTTTAATTGGAAAACCTATAGACATGTTGATAATTTTGCGTCGTGGTTACGGCTGAATTAACATTGCTTACCGGCAAATTGGCTGCATTTTTATTTGCAATTGAAGATAATGACAGATTATTGATTTATTGAACGAGTATCCATTCTCTGTGCAGTGTGGTCATTGTACTGCAATTTTAGACTCCTTATTCGTTCCGAGATGTGTGCAAATTTGGCTCTGCTTTTCGTTAAAGTCATTCCGCCGTGAACGGAAAAATCAACTCAGAAATAAGATAACCACAAATGAAAATAAAAACCCTGCTTCTTTAATTTTCTTATTCTTGACATCAATGACAGCAACAATAAATTTAACAAATAACACTTGACTGATAACCATTTAATATACACAAGAGCACATAAAGTAAAGTGAGATTAATGTCGAAACAAAAAAAACTAACAAATGTAATGTAATTTCGGTTGTCAGAATACATTAAAAAAAATTTAGCAGAACAAAGATTACAATTAATTTCTTTTGTTTAATTAATCTCTTACTAATATTATTTTATAAAATTTAATAAGACAGTTTCGTAACGTTTTCAATAATTAAGACGGAATAAGGTTGATTTGTGCACAAGCTTCCGGGAGACAACAATGGATTTAACATAGCTTTACGTTCTCTGTCGGCAGCAGTATACAATCTTATGTTATAACATAGGAAAAACAGGCAATTGTAACCGCGAAAAAATGTGTGATATGAATAGAAACATTTCTTTCGAAAATATTCAACCCAAATATTTCCTCAATGAGGATATCACCTTGGTTTATGTTGTCCATGACAAGGTAAGTAAATTTCCTATCATAGGAATCTTCGAAATAAGTATGGCAATTTGTTTCATTATGTTCCATTTATTGCATTATCTCCAATGCACTACTTGCATGTGCTAGTAATATAGATATAAATACAATATATTTTAAACTTTCTATTTTATTTTCGTAGTCTCCTGTTGTATGGTAGTTATTTTAGGATATTTTTTATCTATGGATATCCGAAAGATAATTAAATTTATGGTTTATCCTATTTTAGACCTTTCTAACACAGTCAACTTGTAACAAGTTTTCAAATGAAGGAGACTTGGCATTTATTTTTCAAAATCAAGAGATTAATAGTAAATATTCATTCGAGAAACAGGTTGGAAGATCTGCCTTCTACAGTATATATACATACATATACATATATATATATATATATATATATATATATATATATATATATATATATATATTAACTGATATTAGAGTAAATGTAAGACATATAAATATTTTCAGAAATATTTGTCATCCCGTGATTGGATAGGCTTATTTGTTCGAGGGTGGTCAAACTTGGAACAATATATTTCATTTGAATGGACAGTTGGACGCCCATATGAAGAAGTGCCACCACGCCGTAACGTTAGATTTCCATCTAAATTCTTCAGAAACCATGTCAACACACGCAATGAATATCAATTCCTGTATGTCAATGAGTACAATAAAGTAAGTCACATAATATATAGTTAAATAACCTTTATGACTATGAATCTATTGCTCTTATGAAATTATTAGGGGCATTTGTTGTTGGGGTAATCAGTCCTAAGACTGCAACCGTCCATGCTAACCTATCCCACACAAGGCTTTTCATTTCTTCATAGCGACCACATTCTCCCTACCCTGCTTAGTGTATTCCATCCTTAGCCTCCCTCTTCTGTTCTTACCCCACATACTTCCCTTTAATGCTAATTTTGCAGGACCATCATGTCTCAAAATGTAACCTATTAATCTATTACTTTCTTGGTCAATATCCTCCAAGTTATTCTCTCTTCCCCTATTCTACTTAGAACTTCTTGGTTACCCTATCCACCCATCTGATTTTCAGCATTCTTCTATAGCACTGTATTTTGAAAGCTTCTATTCTTTTTCTGTCTTAAACTCCTATCGTCCCATGTTTTGCACCCATATAACCACTCACTCTATATGAATATTTTTAATAATGATTTCCTAATATTCATATTTTTTGTTACTGAAAACCATACTATTGTGTATGACTTTCCTTATTAAACAAATGACATTAAGCAACTAATTGCTTTGTTTTTGGGATTTGTACATTTCTTTACAGTTAATTACTTCCACTGATATTTTATCAGTTTGACTACAGAAAATCATTGTAGTATTATCTAATAATTACAATATAGTAAGTTTGAATAAGTCTCCTCTGTTATTTGTTGTGTTGCATATCATTTATATCAATGTGTATAGGAAACTGTTGTAGTAGTACTCAGTCCTTAGACTGGTCTGATGCTACTGACATTGAAAGTTTTTGTAGGTTTTGGGAAATACTACATTCTTTCGATTTGTGGCCAATATTCCAATCTGTGGGTACCCATCTGATGAACTTTGGTATTATAATAGACTTTTGACCAATGAAAAAGAGGAACATGAGCAGAAACGGAAGGTAACATTTTATATATTTTTACCTCATTAGATTTTGTAAGTTGAATTTCATTCTCACCCACAAAGTTATGAACACTTGTAAGTGAAGACATTCAGGACTAAGTATGTAATTAAATACAATACCACCTCTCCTTGTCCTTAAGACCAACCAATTCTTCCCCAAAATTATTATTTTGGCTAAAGGGGAATCCAATCCCCAAACTTATACATAATGATTTTCCCTTCACGTTACTGACTGTGATATTACTAGTTGTGCACTAATCATGAGTTAGGAACATATACATTCCATTTCTAATTTAATAGTAAAACAGCCTTATAAGTAATAACAAATTTAATATAACCTTTATTAACATTAGTTGTTACACAATGTTTACCCCCTAAATTTGGAACCTCATCTAGTGAAGTTTTAAGAATTAAGTAATTTAGGAAGATGAAAATTTTTCTTTGTCACTCAATCAAAGAGGTCATCATGTAATATGCACATTACAATTTTCATATTCCTAAATTTCTTGATTATTTAAAAAAAATTTCAGATGAGGTTCCAAATTTACGAAGAAATGTTGTAACAGGTAATGTTAATAAAGCTTGTATTAAATTTATTGACTAATAAACTGATTTACTATTTATTTAAATCAAATAATCAGAATGTTACTAATTATTTGTAATTGCCCTTAGACAATTTGTCCTCATCCTCCGAGAGCAGACTACCTATAGGAGCTTTCTCTTGCAGAATGATAATGGGGCTTCCTTTCGGGGATACCCATCCAGCATTGTATCCACTGGCAAGTCCCTGAGGGACATATTTTAATGCCCACTTAACTTCCACAAGTTCCTTGTCAACCCTTGGCTCTTTACTGATCCTCCCTACCTCCAGTCCTTCCCATACATCCACCAAAACCAGGTTGATAGCCTTTGAACTAGGTGCCACAAATCTCCAATGTCCTTCATTCTTATATAAATTTCTACAGTACAATTCTTTACTAACAAAATTAAAGATAAATAACTTTCCTCACTTCCCACATGATTTATCAGTATTCTACATTGGCAAACAAAAATATATTTAATAAATGTAAAAGTTTTTTTGTGCTCACACAAATTTCAATAACTTATAGCTTTTATAACTGTAAAATATATTTAATAGAAATTACAGTTACTAGTTTAAATGATATAAAATATTGAAATTTTAAGGAAGTAATTTTTTTATTTCATTGCTTTGTGGAAAAGGTTGGTATCTGCGATGAAGAATGTAATAAACAGTGTTTATCATACATAGCTGCTGGAAAATGCTTACCAAACATAAATGATAATGAAGAACCTTTGGTAACAACAGTTCCAGTGAAAATGGATAATATTTCTTCCTCGACAATTGTATACCCTACACTGAAACTTCATAGTGGAAATTCAAATGGAGAAACTCATAAATTGTCATCTAGTTTAAAATATTGCCTGCCTTCAGCAAGAACTGTTGTAGCACCAGGACTACCTCTCAACTTCTTTGGTCAGCAGAAGCATAATTCTGAAAGTAAAGCCTGTCCAGTTTGTAGGAGCCCAGCAAATTATCAATCTGTGCTGAAAGGTCTGAATGACAAGGTAAGTTAATATTTTCTTTTACTTTCAAATTGGGAAGTATTTCCTTCTTTCATCTTTATTTTTTATTTCCGTGTTAATTTGGTTTTGTTTATAATATGCAGGTACTGACATTACATGAACAAGTGAGAACAATGGAAAATCGATGCTCAGATTTGCAATCAAAGCTTGAGCTAGGCTATGCAGCTCAGCAGCAACTCAGAGTAATGGCATCTCATGCAAGACAGGAAAGGGATGGTTTTCATAAATTTGTTAATCAATTACTTCAGTCACTAAAATGTAAAGGAATGTTGCGAATTATTGATGCTGAAGGTACAGAAGTAGGTAACTTTAACTGTCTTAGAATTTAATGTGTTTAATTACTTGGGGAGTGACAATGTTTTTATCAACTTATTTAATTTTAATCTTTTAAATTCCACACAATGTTTCAAAATATTGTATCTAACAACTATATTTTGTTTCCTATTTATTCACTATAATTTATGAGAAAATCTTTATACAATATTAGTTTTGATTTAATTTCTTAGTGTCTCAATTACATCTGTGTAGATATATGTCAAGAATGTAGGCTGCCAATTGACAGCTTGTGCTAAACCTGATCATCCAGGTAAACAACTGACTATGGCACCTCAAGACAGACTCATTGAAGAACTAAAGACTAAGCTACGTAAAACTGAGGAGGTAAAATAGTGTCTATATATAAAGAACATAATTACTTTATTGTTACTTAAATATCTCCGAGTTGCAACACTGACATAGAATTATGTTCCGTGTAAACTGATTATAATTTGCACAGTTTATATTATTATTTTGTATTGATATTAAAAAAATTATTTCTATGACCTAGTAAGGGATTTTAGTTTTCAAAGAACTAAGGCTTTCCCTTGTGTGGCTATTGTACATCACTTAATAATTAGTTGCCCTGGTGGAGACATGTTTTAAGCTTTCCACTTCTGGATCCACCTTTTGTCAAAACTATACTTTATTTACTATTTTCATATTACCAAAACTTTGGAACATTTCCTCATTCAAAACAAATTATATTCAATCAAATCCATTGCCTCACATAAATATATTTTTATGACCTCAATTCAATCATAATGTAATGTTCTATATTATCATCTTGCTTTTATTAAAATTATTTCCTACACTTCTTGATTTTCATACAAGATTGTCCCAGTTTCTTCTTTCATTTGAATTACAATACTTATGTGTAATTTTTGTTCAACCAGTGTTTATTAATTCCATTATGGCTTTGAGTGTGCATAATACAGTTTACTAAATCCAATTGTTCAGTTATAGGAAATTATCATTTAAGATTGGCTTAGTAATAATAATTTATAGGTCTTCAAATTTAAGCTTATGTAATAAATTACTTAACAAAATTGAGAAATATTGTACTGACAAATTGTTATTTCCTTACAGTTTTCTCAAGATGTAGGAAATGTACCACTTGAGAAAGAATTAATATTTAGTCCACTTACTTCTGATCAATGCATAGTTGACAGCACAGAAACCATAATGCTGAATGATACATCAAACGTTGATGAGGATAAGAATAATGGTAAAAATATTCTCTTATTAATTATGAAATAATTAACTAATGAGCTATTTGTTTTTATATTGAAATACTGGCTCAGTATTATTGCATTACCATTGAGTAACAAGTGAACTTATAAATGTTATATTGTACTAGTATCAAATATAAGAATGAAACATTGGGTGCTATTAAGAATTTCTGTTTGCTGAACCAAACTAATTCTGCCATTTATTTACTATTGAGTAGAAAAAATATTTGTAAATGTAGTGATAATAAAAGTGTGACTTCTGGATATTACAAATGATTTTGAATTGTTATAGGAGCTGAAGATTTTCACGGGGAAACCCATTTAGTAGAAGAAGGTAGTGTTAGTCCAGACATAACAAAAACAATTTAGTCAGCAATAAATTAGTGCTTAATATTGTAAAAATCAATGTATACAATAATAGGAAATAAAACTATAATATTTATTCTATTTATTTATTGTAAGAAATATCTACATGGAATTATTTTTAAGAAAGGATTAATTTATAATTGATAAATTGTTAGCAACTAAATAACACAATTTTCTTAAATAAAGCAATCTAACCTTTGTACTATTATTGTGTAACTCTAGGCTCATATAAAAAAAAAATTGTTTTCATACTTTTACAAAGGCAAACAGTATAAAATGTATGAAAATGTGTCCGATTTTCCCTTCACTTAGCCACCCAGCAATTTGCGGCAGTACCATGATTGCTTCTGATTTATTCACTGAAATTTCATTAAACATGCTGCAATTTAAAATATTGGGAGTTATGGTCTGTGATCATGCTTTTGCAAATATAAAAAATGTCTGTACTGTACTAATTTAAAACAATAGGGGAAGAGCAAACAATATGGAGGACTTTGACCAATATAAGGTATTGATTAATAGGCCACGTTTCAAGACATGAGGGTCTTGTAAAATAAGCAATTAGAGGAAAGTAATTGAATATGCTAAGCAGATTAGGGAGGATGTGTTAGTTATTGGGAAATGAAAAGGCTTGCGCAAGATAGGTTAGCATGTAGGGATGCATCATATATATATATATATATACCATGTATAAGAGAGAGAGAGAGAAAGTAGGTGACTTAACAGATGACAGGCACTTTGTAAGGTTTGGAGTTATTTAAATTTTCGAAGGCACCGCCCCTTCATCAGAAAGTTATTCTTTGTTGTCGACCATATTGACCGTTTGTGGGTCGCTTTAGGCCGATTACCACAACAACACTAATTAAAAATTAACATATGATGAAATAGCCAAAAATGAAATAATGAGTGATTAAATAAATACCCCACAACATTTATGCAAAGCTTGTTCCTTTCATCAAGTGTTGGAAATGGGAAGAACTTTCTGAACGACACGCCCCACAACATAGGGGACGAAAACTTATTTTTTCACCTAATTTTGTATGCTTATTGGCTACTTAATCTGTTTGTTAATTTTGAAAGTGCTTGTGTTAGCAAAAAACCACAAAACAATTGAAATTCATCGTCTATTTTGTAATATACGGGGAACCGGCATGAGGACAGAAAGTATTAGGAAGTCATCAAAAACTAGTGCAAGTTTAAAACTAAAGTAGACCGGTTTTGAGGCTAATAATAAACTGGTCATATATTGTAAAGCATTATAATTTTATAAAACGGGACCGACTCCTAGAACACCATGTTATTCCTTTATGTGAAACTAGTAACAGTTAACTACTTCATTTTATATTTAGCAAAACAATTTGGAATAATTCAAAGACGGTAAGTTCACTTACAAATTATTTATTTTGATAAAATCGTAAAATATTTTGACGTAATGTCATTGGTACAGATGAAGATCAGCTTTTACCAAGGTCATGTATACTGACCTTGGCGCTTACGTTTGAAATAGTCGCAGTACAAGTGAATGAAACTATTGAAAAATACAAATCAAAATGAATGTCACTCGAAACGACAAAACATCCAATCGGATCATTAACGACCGAGATGATTCTCGTCCAGACACAGGTCTTTATAATGAATCACGATTTTAATAATGATAGGCTTTAAATTCACATTATTATTCTCAAATACTTAACGTCTTACAGGTTCCGTGTTACGCAGAATGAATTCAATTTTGAACTTTCAACTTCAGCATAATTTTAAGATAAAAAACTCGATGAAATCGGCAATTACTAACAGATCATCGTCAGGAACAACTCCAAATACTCCTAGATTCAACGCATCCGAGCTTATTAGACTTCGAAATATTAGAACACCATCGGACTGTTTGTCTTCAGTTTTGCCCAAAACATCTTCAACTTATAACGGAATTCAGAATAATGGCCCTTCATCTACAAGAAGAAATTCAAGGTTTTTGAGATATTTTAAATTGTACTGTTAACATTGAAAATGTTTACTACAGTCTCTTATATTACAAGTGAAATTAATTTTGTCTTATTTATTTTAGCAACTTTCGTGAAAGTTGTGTTTAGTGATTTTGTATACCTGAGACCATCCACACAATCATGCCCAGAATTAATTTAGTTTGGTATTGAAAATATTTTAAATTGTTCCATTGGCAGAAAAACACCAATCAGCAAGTTTCCTGGAGCACAGAGTGTTATGACACCAATCAGGACACCAAAGTCAGCTTCTTCCAATAATACTGATAAGGAATCTGCATGTATAGTAGGTCAGCCAAAATGTCACAAAATAAAATAAAAATTATTTAAATAATAGAATAAAATTTTCACACTGAAAAATAAGTTCAAAAATAAATCACAAAATAATTGAGCTAATTTTATATAATTCAGCTAACATAAATTTTGTGGTGAATTTATTCATTCGGAAAACATCCACTTCAGTCTATAATGACATAAAACTAGTTGAAACATATTTCTCTTCCAAAAACTAATTGTTGCACTAATTATTCAAAATTAAATAAAACAAAATAATTTAGTTCTTCTGATACAAATAATCTGTTATAAATGAAGTAATTATATTATCAATAAAACACAAAGAAATGGAAAAATATTTTTTTGTTTATTTTTTATAATGTTAAATCAGCTATCTGTGAAGGCAGAGGACATGCTCGTGGGGAAGTGGGTCTGGCAGCCCTTAATGTGAAACGTCCTCACCTAATTCTTTGCCAGCTCAGCGATGGCCAGAGCTATGTCAGCACACTAACAAAAATCAATATCTTCAATCCAACTGAGGTTAGCAGTCTAAGAATATATTAAGTTTTAAGATTGTGTAAGAAAAGGTAGACAAGTTTCTGCAGTTGTAATTATAATATTAAGTTGATTATAAATATTGTTTGTTATAAAATCATCACATTTATCAAATTGCTATTATTTTTTAATAATTGAGCACTTCTGGCATGTTAGATTACACAAATAGTAATGGGAATTTGATTTTGATATTGTATCTATTACAAATTCCTCTTTTGAACCAAGTCAATTATTTATTTAATTTTTCTTAATTATATGCAGATCCTGATACCACACACTTTCTGTGACAGTCGCAATCAAAACAAACTGTTCTCATGCATCAGTGACACATTTAACCATGTGATGCTCACAACAGTTCAGAGACGCCACTTCAATGATATGAGTGGGTTAACTCAAATTCAGCATCTTTCTGCTCCAGAATATGCTTCTGTTGAAATACTGGTACAACACAAGTATGTGCTGGTTTTTTTCATTTACTTTATTCAGTTGAGCTAAAAAAATTAATAAAAATAACAAACATGACAACAATATATTCAAAAAATTACAAAAATATTTCAGTCTTTGATATCAAATCTGTAAACACACTTTACAGAAACCTGATAGAGAAATTATAGCCTTTTAATAGGTAATAAATAAGAAATCACTGCAGTATGATGTACATATATAACATTTCAGTTAGCAGTTGTGGCTTCTGTCCTGTGCAACATAATTTAAACAGCAGTTTATAATTGAAAATTGATATATCAATATCAGACTGATCACCTTACAGAATGAAATTTATCTACTATATGATACGGGAAAAGATGCAGGTAAGGTTTTCTTTGATTTCGTTGTTGAGTCCTTTATGAATGGTACTAAAGGATTGAGGGAAAGCTAGGGTAGACGTGCAGGTTGAGAGTGCATGTGGATGTGATACTTGGGCAGGTGGGGAGGAAGTTTTTTGTCTGGCTTGAATTGTGTTGTCAAGTTGGAGAATTATGAGTTTGAGTTAAGGGGAGGTCAATGTTTTTTATTTTATGCCGGAATGGGTTTGGAATGTTCCATATATTTTTTATATCAATTATTTTTCCTTTAGGTTCTATGCGTTGTCTGCAGCTGCTGCCCTCCTCAAGTATGTCGAGTACATTCAGAACATGGTATTTGCATCAAAGTCTTTGAAAATTGAATATCAAGGGCCACAAAATGCAACTGTAATTGGTATGTTCTGACTTATAATATTTCAAATATTTGATTCTGTCAGGACATGGTTGTATGATTCTATTGCTTATATAATCTGTGCACATAATCGTAGCAATTATAGATCATGGTTGCAGTTTTCATTTTTTTATTTAGCAGTAATTTTCTTTTTTTATATAAATTATAAACAATGTAAGTAAATGAAGTTTCATTTAGTGACTATTAGCAACATCAAAATCCAGAGCAATATATATATATATATATATATACATGCTGCCTGCCATCTGTGGACTTCAGGTAAGCCACCAGATTTCTTTCTCTTTCCTGTTCTTATTAACTGTTTTAATTAACCTGACATTGTCATTTTTCTGACATATATGTATATATGAATGCTCCAAACTCTTCAATCCCTCTTCTTTATCCATCCTACCTATAACATAATATTGAGACTGAATATGATCATCAAGTCATACCTGGTCCAGTGATGGAATTAGCTAAAGCAAATTGCTGCTCAACGAGCGGCTACACAGTTGATTTCGTGTTTCCAGGTTCGAGTCCTAGCTGTGCCGAGTATATTCAGTCTTTCTTTCTTCTTCCATTTCTCTCTACACTTAATATATGTCTTTCTTTAAACATAATAATATGCCTAACATATGATTTAAAGTGAATTTCCTACTGCCTCGTATATCTCTATCTTTCTTACTACCCAATGTGTGGCATATTCACGTATAACACTATTGATAAGGACAGGAAAGAAAGAAAGATGGCGGTTTACCTGAAGTGTAAAGCTGGTAACCACCATGATGAGTGTGTGTATGGTTCTCTTGAATTACTAGTTGTGCTAATTATTTTGACAATGCCATTTCTTTACTCATATATGTATATGTATAAAAAGTGACATAATCTTACACGCTGTGTTCAACATATACATACTAGATGTTGAAACATCTTCTCGTCTTGAGCTAGTCCAAAGCCTTCGTGGGTCCAGGTCTCATCACAGTCTTCTTGGAATTCTGAATCGGTGCCACAGTGGAGGTGGCTCAAGACTCTTGCGAGCAAATATCTTGCAGCCTCCAAATCTTCAAGTGACTATTTTGGAGAGGTTTAACTGTGTTAAAGAAATAGTTGAGACTCCTGAATTGCTGCATGCACTTAAGGTTCACACAATTTATACTAATATTATGTGTTATCGTTGAAGTAATCCATTAATTTTAATATCTATTTTTTAGAATATCCTTCCCAAATTTGCTGACATTGATCGACTCCTGTCCATATGTATGCATATACCACAGCAAGACACTCTAAAAGCAGCAGAAATACAAATGAATTATGTTCTCCTTCTTAAAACGATACTTCAGGAACTGAAAAATTTGCATCAAATATTGAAGGAGTGCACATCCACCTTCCTCTGCTCTCTACGTGAGGTAGTTGAAAACAAAGTATTGCATCTGTAATGGACAGTTTACTTATTGTGACTTTCAACAATTTCTTTTGATATATTACAATAGGTGTCATAATTATATTGATCATAATTCTATTAATATAAACATTTATTTAATACAATGTATTTATCAAACAAACTGATTAAAATGTCATTACACCACTAACCTACCTCTTTTCTAGATTTTGGAGGATCAGAGATATGCTGACATACTGCAAATATTGTTGGATACATTACATGATGATGCACATTCCACTAAAGGAGCTGCTGCATCTCTTGTGCAGAAAAGTTTTGCTGTAAAACCTGGGATAAATGCCTTGTTGGATGTTTCAAGAAAGACATACTGTGAAATTATTGATGACATAACAAGTCTGTCATTTCTTTTTACATGCTTCTATTCAATATAACATATATGTTTTTGGTAGTCTGCTTGCTAGTATTTGTAAATCTTTGTGTATATTTAATTATTTTAATTACTATTCTATGTAAGAGATGAAATTTGCTATTTGGGCAGCCGAATAACCAATATATATATATAAACATATAAATGTTTTGTTTGGGTGAAGAAGTTGTAATTAATATTCACACCACTATAAGTTATGCACAGTTTTCAGATATTATATCACTTCCAATTATATAATCAATAAATTAATAATTAATAGCTACAAATAGAATATTTAGTTATTAATTCATAATATACTTGTTTTTACATTCAAAGCTATGGTAAAAGAATTGGGAGATGAATATAGCCTCCCTCTCAGAGTCAATTATAATATCATCAGGGGCTTCCATATACAGATGACAGCTAATAAGAATTTTTGCATTGACAAACTACCACCAGTGTTCATTCAGGTAGACAAAGTGCCATATATTTTATGTAGAAAGGAATATTTTAATTGAGTGAAATGTTATTATTAATACTCACCACAGTTTGTGAAATTATTTTTATAATTTTGAAAGGAATAATTTTAATTTAGGTAACTAATGTAGCTTAATGGTAGTTTTCACACACGTGTTAGGTCTTATTTTGATCTGACTTTTAAATATTTTCTAGTGATGATGTTGATATCAAGAACTATTTTATATCATTTCTCCCACTTCTCTATATTCTTTATTAAAGTATGGTAAATGAATAAATTAAAATCTGTAATAATAAATATCATGATTCAGGTTCAAAAGTCACGTACAACATTCTCATTCACTACGCAAGTGCTGGTACATGCTGATGAAAGAGCCAGAGAAGCATTCAATGAAGTGCTGTTGCTCAGTAACAAGTAAGCCCACTGACTGTGTTTAATTTAATCTAAATTAACACATCTTTTGATTATTTGTTAAAGTTGATGATGGAAAATGATTACAATAAGTACTCATTTATTTGGATTTTATTTTTTCTATAATGCTAATGAAATTTTAAAATCACCATACATTTACAGTTTGAATAGAACTAAATTAAGTGTGTGTGTGTGTGTATTATCAATTAGCCCATTACTGAAATAGCACAATTAATATTACAAAATGAAATTAATAAATAATCGAAATATGCATGGAAATAAAAAAAGTCAATGATATATAGCTATTTTGAAAGATAATTTCTAAATTAGGTACAACTTATTGAACAATAATGATATAGTAGTTGGATTAAAGATGTTAAGCATATATAATTTTAAAATTGTAGTGAATGTATTTATTTTTCATTTCATGGAACTAAATAAATTTTTGAGATACAAATTTTTGTGTGTCATATTCCATATATTTGTTACTTTTTTAGAAATGAAACTGGGCATGAGTTGCACTAGGAACCTTTTAGTCAGTGTGCCATATTCTACTGTTAAATGTATTTTGTTCTGCTGTTATTTTTCTTGTTTTATTGTAATTGGGAAGTATTAGATGTCCTTAATGACAAACTAAGGATGGGTTTTTTGCTTGTAGGTGTGTATGAATGTAAATTAGTGTACATATCCAAAAGAATGGGGTTATTAATGTAATTATAAATGCAACCTTCTTCAGATTTAACTGTTATGAATAAGATGCTAAGCATGTGGTGAAATGTCCAGCAGATCTAAATTTAACTGAAATTATTTATGACTTGCAAGTTTGTTTGCATAAAGGTTCTATTTTTCTTTAAATATACAATTGTTATTTGCATGAATGAATAGGTAAGTGTAATAGGACTTTGTTACAATGATTATAATTAACAAGGTAAAATTAGATGTATAAATTTATTGTATTGTATTTAATTAGCTATTTTACATTTGAATAATAGTTATAATGTAAAAACTCCCATTTTTTTGCAGGCTGGAGAGTTTAGTAACAAACTAGTCAATACACCAATTTCACAAATTTAGTGAGCACAATGAATGTTACTTGATTTATTTTGACAATCTCATTATCATCCATCTTCATAACAATTTAGTCTTTGATTTAGGATCGTTTTTTTGAATGTTTAATCTCTCCCATTTACCAAGATTATAAATACTATTCATATTAATAATAATTTTTTCATTTTTCTGCTTCATAGTGTAATATTTGACGTCTTGGTAAATGTACGAAAACACATAAGTTGTCTGTATAAGCTTTGTGAGAATGTGTCAGAATTAGACATGTTAACATCTCTTGCTGTACTGAGTGCCACACCTGGTTATGTATGCCCTCAGTTTGGCAAAGTTATTGATGTGAAAAATTCAAGGCATCCTATGTTGGATTTTATCAACCCAACAGAACCAATACCCAATGATATAGTAAGTAAACATTAATGTAATAGTAAGTAAGTACAATTCACTGTTATATACCAATGCTGCTACAGTTTCATTATGCAGAAAGTGGCAACAATTTTGCTTGCTGACAGAAACTTGAGAAGTCAAAATTGATAAAAACAAATGTAATATAACAGGAGATCTGACCTTATTTAACAGACAAAACTTAAAAAGCAAAGAAAATATTTTTATATAGGCAGATATTTTGATGTGGGTTTATCATCTTTCTCAAATAGCTGTTAAAGAGAAGCTGTTCCATTTACAGTAAAATGAGGTTACTACTCTTTGAATTAACAGCATTATCAACTAATACAAGACAAAAAAAAGTATATTGCCATAATTACCAACAAAGGGTAGTTCAAACTTTTTTTGTCTGTCCTCAGTTTGCTTCACCAGAGAAGAATTTTCACATAATCACTGGCCCAAATATGAGTGGTAAAAGCATATATATACGTCAAGTTGTACTGCTGCAAATAATGGCTCAGGTAGGAGTTCGTTAATTTTTTTTTTGTAAGTTTATTGTGTGATATGATATGGATTGCCATCTTGGGACTATTCTCTTCTTGCTACATCTGACATTCATAATTAACTGATCCATTACTGTGATCACTATACTTTCCATTTCCAAGTTAACTAAACTTGGACGTCACAGTATGTGACACAAACTTGAATAGTCTTCTTGTCGGATTGTGCCAATCTTTTCTTCCCTTATTTATACAATTTAAAACTTTTTTGTTCCATATTTCAACAAACAATTTAAGTCTAAAAGTTTTATGACTACTCCTTTATCACATTACTTCCTTGATTTTTAAATATTAAACTCACTAATAGTTCTTTTTTTTACTGTCCTTGGTAAATGAAAAGTTTGTTTCCATGCTAAACAATGGAACCAGTTGAAGTAATTTTCGTCAGCATCTAGTTTGGAATTCTTTTAGTCTGCCATGAACATGTAATTTTATGTATAATATTTAATGTAATTTTTCATTCAAATTATAAATTCAATTTATTTCACAATTAGATTGTTAATTTTTTGGAACCCTAGGTCTTAAATGTTGAAAATAGCACTAAAAATAATATTCAACTGAATTTGAAAGTAATAAAAATTGATAAATTATTCTTGGTTTATGAACATGTTACACATGTTTTGTTTTAATGAACAATTGACCTGGTTGATAAACTGAGAATTATTTATTAAATCAATACACCAGGAAAACATGTTATTTAATAAAAATTGTTTATTAATTTTCCTTTCCTTAAAAATATTTGTGATTATTCTTTTTTTCTAGGTAGGGTGTTACATACCAGCATCAGAAGCAACATTCCACCTTGCAGACAGGATTTTCTCCAGGACAGGATTTGATGACAGCATTGAATGTAATGCTTCAACATTTGTTCTTGAGGTGCCACTTGTTTATGATAAAACCTAATAATAGTAATGAGTTTTTATAACTTAACATTGGAAATTGCGAAAATTATTAGTCACTTCATCATATGTAAATAAGACAGATTATATTATATTATATATTATAGGGCAGTGAAATGATGCTATTGGAAAGATGAAGGTATGAAAGTCTTGTTTTTTGGGGGGTCTAATAAGGTTTTTTCAAATTTTTCATGCTGATGACAGGGACATAAGTAAGAGAATTTATACTTGTATATGAAATGATCATGGCATGGCGGAAATTTACAAAATTATTGTATCATGTCTATAATATAAATTATGGAAATAATAATAAATACTTGTTACAAAGAATAGGAAGAAGGATATAACATAGCTAATGATGCTTAAAATGTGTGCATTAAGATAAAAGTAGTTATGAGCTATTATGTAAAGGTGAAAAGTGATTGATAATAATGGATAAGGTTCTTGTGGAAATATGGAATTTTATGGTTTCTTGTATGAAAATGGACAAATCATCCATAATTACAACTGATTTGTGGAATAAATTGAAGGTGGAGAGTCAGCAAGTGAAAATATTCATATCCAATAACACACTGTAACAATGACGGTCACATTGACATATGTTACAGGTAAGAGAAGTTCAATACATCTTGCAAACTGCAACATCAAACTCTATTATCATAATGGATGAATTGTGTCGTGGAACGTCAAGTGAAGAGGGTGCAGCCATGGCATGGGCATTATGCTGTGAACTTCTGAAAAAGAAATCATTTACCTTTCTCACTACTCACTTTCTGTTCCTTACAAAGTTAGCTGACAAATATCAAACTGTTGTTAAGTGAGTTACAAGTTCAATAAATCATACAGAGAAATTTTACAATGTTAATAATAAATATTTTATTCCAATTTGTAGTCATTACTTTGAGACTTTAGAAGTAAATGGCGTTCTTCGTTACACTCACCGTCTTCTGGATGGGATAACACAAGTACAGCATTATGGACTGCAATTAGCACGTAGACTTGCGATGCCTGATTCAGTAGTAGATAGAGCGCTGGAGCTTGTAGAGAAACTCTCAAATCAGGTGTGTATAACAACTTTGGGACTAATTTTATGAACAAGTGAATACTAATTTAACATTGTATATTAAAGCTATCAATGAAAATTTAACAACTATTACAAACTCAGCATCAGCATTTTACATATTTGAAAATACTTTTTAAAAAATATATGAAGTAAACTAACATGTTTCCATATTTATCCTTCACATTCTTCTTGTGATTTAGAAATGTTACATTGAAGATGATTATGATGGAAAAGAAGAGTTATTCCAATTAGTTTGTGATGTTAAAAAATTGTGGGCCAGCAACAAGTTGACTATTGAAGAATGTGAAAAGCTCAAAGAGAATTACAGTTGTTTGTTGATTTCAGAAGATACTTCTAAAGGCATGAATAGTATAAATAAAGACATATTTGACCTTGGTCATAAAGTTACTGACACACAAAATAAAACAAGTAATGATATTATTTCAGGGCTAAAAATTACAAATGATGAAAACTTTCCTAAAGCAGGTGAGAATTCAACCAAATACATTGAACTGGCACCAAATTCTGAAATTGTAAATCATCAATTAAACACTGATGAACACAAGCAAGTGTCAGAGTCGTCAAAAGATAATTTAAATATGCTTTCTACTAGTGAATGTCTGAAAACTTACTCTAAGAGGATTTCCAAGGAGTTGGCTATAGGAAATAAAGAACTGAGGCACCTATATGATATGAGAAGATTTCCAAAAAATTCTCCTATTATCTGTAGTCGTGTTGTGAAGAAGGTTTCTACAATATCTAAATCACAGGTGAAAATGAAGAATCTTTTACTCAATGTACCTGAAATGGAAGAAAATGGAGTTATCAATAATATTGAACAACAGCAACATAAAGAGGCTACAGAAATACAAATTTCAAGTCATGAAGTACAACAGTCTCCAAATAAAATGGAAGATTCAACAAGTATTTACCCACAAGTTACTCGTTCTGAAACTAATGCTGGTGAGAACTTAAATACATCCTACACATCATCTGCGAGAAGAAACCCGCAGCAGCTGGAACTGTCCCAGGGTTTGAAAGATTCATCTGCTTGTTTTGACTTGAATAAAACTCATTCATTCACGGGATCCAACTTTATTACTACAATATTTGACCGATCTTTAGAAAATTCTAAAAAGAATCTTATAAACAACTCTGGCACAGTCCCTGTTTGTTGTAATTTGGAAGAAGACAAGCAAGATAATTTGTGTGTCGATTCCTCATTAGAAGACTATGAACTGATAGACTTGCAGCCTGTTCCTGAAGGGAGCCAAGAAGAATCAGAATCAGAAATAGAACTACAATGTGAGTCAGTCATTGAAATGATTGTAGCTACTGTAGTTGCAAATAATAGAAGTAATAATTATAATTAGAAGCTATACAATGGTATACATACAATGTTAAAAGTCTGTTAAAAATTTAAATTTCATTCTTGTTATAAAGTTGAAGAACATCAATTCTTGTAATTATTTTAGTTTGTTATTTTGTTCAGTTTCTTCTTATCTGAACCTTATTTACTGAAAGATTGTAAAAGAATAAAATGGTCACACTATTTGTAAAACATGTACTCTTAAGTGAAGTTTTAATAAATACGGCTCTCTTATTCTGTAATTGTAGTTAACATGTTTTTTCTTTAATATTGTAAAATGCTTAAGGAAGTATAAGGCAAATGGAAAGAGTTGTTTCCCTCTGAGAAAGATATATTGTATGAACTTGGGATCAAAACACTGAGAACAATGAAACATAATAATTATTGTATCAATGTTCATTCAGATAACATTGATTTACCTTTACATTAACCATTAGCAGAGACAAGGGAATTTTACATAACGTTACACCTATAATCAATACATTGTTAAATGATTAATTTTTCAAATTTGCCAGTATGGCTAATTGTTTAAATGTGAAGGAAGTAATTTAAAAATAGTTATACCCAGCATCTGACAATGACTTGTTATTTAATGCTTCTGTTTATTATTTTTTTTACATAAAATGGAATTAAATTTATTGTAATTATCTGTCAATTACAAATATTAACTATCAGCAAAACAGATATGCCTGTGGGAGTTTTCTCTCGCAGGGATTTCACCCCAGATTGACTGCGGGGATCACCATTGACGATGCCTCATACTCTCTCCGGTTTTTTCAAGGTTCTCTCATGCCGAGGCACCTTCATCTATTTTAGGAGGTGGGGTCGAAGACCTTGGGCATACGGTTAGAGTTGTCCGCTGATCCCATTGGATTAGTCGGTCAACTGCCTCCTAAAACTGGCGGAAGCATGGAGAAGGGAATGCTGTGACCCCACCGCAAACTCTTCTCCCGTCATTCGGAAAAGTGTGAGAATAGTACTCAACACCCTGACCTATTGGCTGGGTTCCCAGGGATTCATTTACATTAGTCGTCTATAGTATTTAATTTGATAGTAATCTTTCTGTCAACACATTATAAACCATCAGTGAGAGCAGCACATTTTGAAAATGTACCTATGGGAGCTGATGGAATATTAATTTCATCTTAACCAGCACAATGACTTACACTATCTTCATTGAGTCAAAAAATTCTACTGCTACCTTAAATAAGTGCAGTAACTTAAAAAAGGTATGAGAGCTCTGTATATATAGGGGCAGGGTTATCCGCTTTGGAGGCTTAGGAAGTCACAAATATGACGACTGCACAAAGAATGAATTGAATTAAAGCTTTGTGCCAGTAATTTGATCATTAATTTATTCTGTTTCATAATTATGAAAGAATATAATTGAAAATGTGGCATTACCTTTATATATATTATCTGTCTTTAAGAAGGGGGCACAGGCCTTCACAAATTTGACATTACTGCTCCCCAGTTTGACAATTGATTTTGAGGTTTTAGGCAGCAGTTTTAAATTTAGTGCCTGGAAAAATTGCTTTTTGTTTTCAGAATCAAATGCTAGATCGCACATAAAAAACCAATTTATAAATAATCAAGTGAGTCACAGTGTCTAGATTTTTTTTAGAAAACCATATACCTCTGTCACCTGAACAGGATGATTTGTTTCTGTTTGACAGGTGATTTTTATATAACTTAAGATGTACGGTGTTTAATATGAAAACGTCTGGAACTTGTAATTTTATGTTTACAGTTGAAAAAAATTGAAAATTAGGCATGAACAAGATTTGAATCATAAGTGAATGAGATATTTTATTATTTACATTGAGGTATTTTTTTCCATTTTCGGATGTACCGAAAACCTGTTTTTCGTGTAACGCAATGTGGCCACGAATGGAATACGAGATGAAGCTGCTTTCTCAATAAGGCTAATGTTGGATAAATGTCATATTGAGAACACATTCTTCCGCGTTCGTAAGCAGAAACCATCTCCAACGTTGGCATGCATGTCTTCGACGAAAAATTGCACACGCAGTTGCGCAAATTCCATTCTGGCGGCGATGAGTATGAGCGAGTGAAAAAAGAAATCTAATTAACACGTAGTACAGAAGTAAACCATACTTCATCCAAATTATTGAAAAAATTATCGTAGTCCGAAACTCTTCTGGAAGTGATTTCAAAGCAATATTACACCGTGACCGAAGATGGATGACTTAGGTAAATATTTATGTTTTTATTTTGATTACAACTTGTGAAACTCCTTTAACATTTTCTTGGCATTTTTTTGCTAAAATATTTGGTATAGATAAATATGATTTAAAATCTGAAGGAGATTTATGTTTACATGAATTGTAAAACTCTCTCAAACATTTCCGTCAAACTGTCCCGAATTACGCATCTTAACAAAATATCTCAAGTTTAATGTATTTCGTCTACGTTAAATTCATGATTAAAGTATTTTTTCTGAGTTATTTGCTTTATTAGGGATGCGCATATTGACAACTCAATGTTCTCCCAGTTTTTATAGGTTAGAAATAAATTTTATTCTTAATAATAGATCAGTAATTAGAGTTTTTGTGTAGGAACGTTTATTTATAGCGACGTAAACACCGCTGTTTGTTTAGTGTTATATTTAGTTCACTAATTTATTTACTTCATGTCATATCGAACATGTGACAGGTAAACACTATGCTTGATCTTACTTCTTATTTCAGGAATATTTCAACATTGTTTTCAAATTAAAAATTTCTATGTATACAAATATTAACAGTCCATTAAAAGTCATTCTAATTACACAATACCCAATTAGTAATTGAAATAGTGATTCTTAACATTATATAACGTTAATAACCGATATAATTCCTAGTACCAATTTTGTTTAATAAATTGGAGTAAAAATGTACAATTACGTATGATGTTTAAATGATTAAACAATCAGAGTTGTTACAGTATAGTAGGTGCATATTATATACACTTTTATATAACCATTGAGATTTAATTATAGCAACTAGTCACTCACAGCTTAAAATTGCAATTTTTAACATTAATTTACTGCTCTGTGGATTTGTTCTGTCGAGTCTTGCAAATTTTATTAGTAACTTGATAGTGAATGACACTGTAATGGAAACTATTGGTATTGTTACTGTTAATTCAGAACCAACATGCATCAAAAGTACTTTTGTATTGCATTCAGACAAATGTTGTGTTCTTTTCACATTTTCTTCTTTCTTATACCTTGTATAATACTTTGTTTCACATAAAAAGAATTTGTTAGGCCATAATTTTAAAATGTTTGAAAACAAACTAATAGCTTTATCCATCTTTATGGTCACTGAATTGCTATGAAGTAGTTTCGTAGATTTACCTGTGTTCTGACTGGAATCGAGCTTTTATTCTTCATGACCATTTTGTCCATAATGAGATAATCACCAATGGTTTATGAATTTGATGATATTGTACAAATTGAACTTACAAACACACTATGGGATCCATGAAACTACAATTTGGTTATATGAATTCTTAAAATATGGAAATACCTACATATATTTCAGCATTGCCACATGTTTTATGAAAGGGCAGAATGATCAATCACATCTATTAGTGATTGCAGTATTGAAGATGCCCTGGTTGGAATTAAGAGAATACATGGTGTAGGAAACAATTTGGAAATTAGCTATTCAGTATATAATGCCGACACATGAGGACAAGATTTCTTTTTGTGCATTGAGAATTCTGAGTGAACTTTTAAAGAAAAATGGGTAAATCACAGGGTCAAGTAATTTTTTAAGGGATTCCTGTAGACAAAATCATACCCATGCATAGGTGAACAGAAAACATTGATTTTCAATAGATCGTGAAGCTTGAAGTATGTGTAAATTATTTTAACCCTTTAATTCATATATTAATTTATATAAGAATAATGTATAATGAGATAACACATTAAGTATTTTTATAGTATCAAATTCAATAATTAAAGTTGACTAATGTTAATAACTTTGTCAATGTATTCATTTCCAAATTTGTGGATGAATACAGTAATTTCTCAAACGTGTTTACAGAGTAGGAGGAGTAGCTCTATAGCAGAGTAGAAAGCTCACTTTTGAATGCAACCTGTTTGCTTCTTAATTCCTTAATGTTAAGGGGAAGTTTGTTATAAATTAGTATTCCTGTATACAACTGACATTATGTAAATTATTCTAGTATCACATTTTGGTTGAATATGTTCTTGTAGGCAGCAATTTTTTATTTATTTATACATTTAGCAACTTTTTCATAAAAAATTAACATTATCTGAGAAAGTCCCAAATTTGGCGATGAAACATTGTTTCAACTAAATATAAACTTTGTCTGTATCTGCTCATTTATTTATTTCATTAAATTATTTTTCTTACTTGTATCAAATTAATTCATATCCAATTTGGTGCTAAATTTACTATTATTATTATCTGTAATAAGTATCATATACGAGTAAAGGACTTGACTTGAGAGAGTAAGCACAACAAATTTCTTGAATTGCACTCTGTATCAAGTTCTAATTACACACTTTTCGTCTTAGTAGAGGAATATGTCCTTGGTGTATTTGTTGCTTGAAGTACTCTTGGGCTTCGAACCAGGTAAAAAATAGGCTTTGTTCACGACGTTTCGATGGCGGTCACTGCCATTGTTATCAAGTGGTAACTGATCACTTACCGGCATCGAAACGTCTAAACCTACTTTCACCCGATTGGAGTCATCCGAGCTAGTGGAATTATCACTGTGTTGTATGTTTATATGTATCTTATTCTTGTTTGTGTCTCGTTTATGAGAGTTGTAGCTTTGGGAAGCAGCAGCAGCATTGATCAAGAGCGCTCATCTTTCTTCATCAGCCCTGATTTAGGGGTCCGACTGTTTGACATTTTGCCCTTCGACTTCCTTAGCGTATTCAGCCGACTTTTATTTGGAATATTATCTGGCGGTTACAGTTGACATATTCGCATTTTCGATAATTTGCAATTTGTCTCTTCACCCTATTCTCTTGTTTTTATTATTTTTTATTTAAAAAATATATATTTTGGAAATGACTTGTGCTATAAATACAGTCAGTATCAAAAACTATTTTGGTGTAGGGCTGTCATTTAAAATACGGTTCATATTGTGCCTGCCAAATTTGTCTCTTGGAGATTATGGACTATTCAACAGATGTCGACCATCACAATGCCGCCAAGTGGCACGTTTTATGGGTTCCTCTCAGTTAATTTTTTTAAATGGGTTTCTGGAAGCCATGACCGTAAATGGGCTTCGTTACGTAGCACATGGTGGAAGCTTCTTCCACCATGACGTAGCACACAGTTTACTTTATTCTGACTACATCACGTGAACCTAAATACGAATCTGAATCTCAAACAGCTGTTACGAGGTGGAAGCAGGATGCTTGTTCCGTGTGATGGTCTAATTTACAGTATGTTGGTCGCGTGCCAGATTTGTCTGCCTCTATGGTCCCTCAATCATGCCGAAAGAACCTTGGAAATGAACAGTGAGAAGTGAATGCCTGCCTACCGCGTGCCAACATGGAATCCCACGTGGCTAGAAGATGGCCGTGTAGGACAAGGAACCGACTACTAACGACGTTGATAAAAATTATTTCTGAGAAGAAGACCAGAAAAGATCGTGAGGGGATTTGAACACTGAACTCGCAGTGGGGAGAAAAAACCGAGTAAATATTACTGTATTTTGATAAGAGTTGTCTGCTGATCTGGATCAGTCGGCCAACTGCCTCCTAAAACTGGTGGAGACACGGAGAAGGGAATGCTGCGACCCCACAGCAAACTCGTCTCCCGTCATTCGGAAGGGTCTGACGAATAGTACCCAATGCCCGACCTACCTGATGCAAGTTTTCTAGGGTTTTCCCTGCTTACCGACGAAGTACTAAGGAATACAATGGAATGAGGTTTCACCTAGAGAGAACGAGATCGAGAGTAGTATAGAACCAGTCATTTCGACATGACTCAAAATATCAATAACTGAAAAAACCGGGGCAAGCCTGGTGTAGATTTTGAGATGTTACGCCACGGAGCGAGTGAGTCAACGGCGACCTCTATAAAGTCTCTGTCTCTATATGGCACTAGTGGCGGTGTGGCAACCTCTGGTGAGAAAGTCTGTGCAGATAATAGACAAGCTTCCCAGCAGCACGGCCGACACCCACAATAAAGTTTACATCAAGTCAGACATCATTGTTAATTTTCTGGCGCCCTACTCTTTCTTATTCATCAAAAGAACACACTGTACTCTGTGATTGAAATCATTACTTTCAAGCGTTTATCTTGGAAAGCTTCTAAAACTGAACGTAGAATAGGGAAACAGTCACCGTAATATACAGATATATTTATTATTAAATCTACAAATGGGCAGATGGCACATACATAGAACTTAAATAATAATTAATAATCTGGTCGTAAGGACCATATTTAACCTATAATTAACTATATAATTATATTCAAATAAATAATATATACACCTAATAAATAAATACATGTGGAATCATATTATTAGGAGATAAATTTTGAAAAGGAATAATATTGTTTTTGATTGAAAAAAAAACCCACTGGAAATATATTTCATTTTAGTATTTAGAGATTTTGGAGCACTTTTCACTTCACTACACTGTATTACACTACACTAAACTTAGATTAAGTCTAAATTTTCTTTATGTTGGAGAAAGGTCCTCAAACACTCCTGCAAGCAGATTGTTCTAGTCATTAATTGTCACCTTTAGGAACGAATATTTTCCTACGTTTCTTTTTTTTGTTGCCTTGCTTGTAATTCTGTCATTCTATCTCGGATTACCTGCCAAGGTTTTTGACCTGCAAAGGCTCTGTAGAAATGTTTCGTCTAACTCTCTCTCTCTCTCTCTCTCTCTCTCTCTCTCTCTCTCTCTCTCTCTCTCTTCATGTCATGACAATTATTGAATCGACAAATGGACCAGACAACATGTTATTAGAGAGGCTGCGCTAGTTATACGTAAATGAAAAGGCTTGCGGAAGATAGGTTAGCATGAAGGGTTGCATGGGATTAGTCTTATGACTGAATACCGCAATAAAAACATTGTGAAATGCGTTACTTCTTAGATATAGTAGCAGCATTGAATTATTTTTCGTATGAACTGTTCCGAAGTTGCATTTACGTACGGCGAAATCGATGCCCGTTGAAAAGATGTTTTTCTTTGTACGACGCAGTCATTCTCCAGCAAAATTTGAAACTAGTCTGTATCCCTCGCTCATCGTCGAGATTGTGACCAAAGACCTCGCAATATAAGTAAATTGAGCGTGGACGAAATTATACAGAGAGGAAACGTGGTCACAACTTGTTCTTCTAAAACGTTCCTCGTAACACTCATGAACTGTGGAAATACAAATATATTCGCAACAAGATTGCAGTTCGTCTTTGTAAAGCATGAAGAACCAACGCTGATCCCCATGCTTCTATTTCTCTCCTTACGCGGAAACAGATCATTTTTCATTTTAAATATTTCATCGTATGAAAAGTGGGCAGCACGTAAGTAACCGATGAAATTTGCTTCGAGTGGTTCCTTATTTCATGCAAAGCACTCTGTGTTACAAAGTAAAAGGGCCGTAATGGACGCCCTTAAAGTTGTCACCTCCTTCCAGACGCCGATCTAACCATCCTCGGATAATTGAAGAGATAAATCATGGCGCGAAAGAGAGAGAGAGGGGGAAACCCAGCAATAAATATGAGCCTCCGGAACAAACCGTGGCTCTGTCTGTGTTTCCCGTCCCTTCCATAAGTCATCGGCGTTAAGAGGTGCCGCAGGACCATTAGTAACACCGCCTAGTTGTTGATGACCAACGACCGTCCAATTATCAGCCCACATTCTTTCGGCCACATTAGGCCCGGGGCGATAAATATTCGCGTACAATTCAGAATTATCGCAAGTTCGTCACCCTCATTATGTTAACAGTAATAAAAAGTTTGCTGTGGTATTCAGTCCTAAGACTGGTCTGATACAAACCCTCCATGCTAACCTATCTTGCGCAAGCCTTTTCATTTCCTTATAACTAAAAAAATCCACATTCTCTCTAATCTCCTTAGCGTATTCCATCCTTAGTCTCCCTCTTCTGTACTTAACCCCCACACTTCCCTCTAAAATAATAATTTTTCAGGACCCTCGTGTCTTAAAACGTGGCCTATTAATCTATCCCTTCTCTTAGTCTACGTTCCCTTTTCCCCTATTCTGTTTAGAACATCCTCGTTAGTGATTTTATCCACCCATCTCATTCTCCTATAGCACCACATTTCAAAGACTTCTATTCTTTTCCTTTCCGCAACTTCTATCGTCCACGTTTCGCGCCCATATAACGCCACGCTCCATACAAACATTTTTAGCGACGATTTCCTAATATTCACACTTATATTACCCGTAAATTCCTTTTTTTTTCCGCGAAAGCCTTCCTTGCCTGCGCTATGTCAACATCTCATCAGTGTTCAATTCTAACTGTATCGAAATATTCAGTTGAAAATAGCCACGGCCGAAAGCTTCTAAAACATTACGAAAAGGCTAATCTAAAAATGGAATGACGTAGTACATAATTTGAATACGTATGGCTAGAAGAACAGTTTCGAGGAAAAGAAAGGTTCCTAAAGCGACCGAATTGAGAATTTTGCAAAGGCCCCCTTGTGGTTACCCACGAGCGAGCGGGGGAGGGGAAGGGGGCGGAGACGACCCCCCATGGAGGAGCAGCGCAGCGGCGGACTCAAGTTGCGGAATCCGTCATAACCACCAGCAACAGAGCAACAGGTTACGTCGCTCCTTTACATTTCCGGACACTTTCAAACCGGAAGAAGACACCGATATAAATACACGACGAAGGGGCTGTCGACAAACTTCCCAGCCTCTAGTCTCCACGCTGCATTACACGTCCAGTGTAATCTTAAGTTATGCATTCAATTTGATTCCAACACAAAATTAAATTAAATACGATCTCCTAAGCGTTTTATAAATTACCTATACTTCAAATAAATGACTAATGCAGGCTTTCTAGGGTTTTCCCTGCATCTCTTTAGGTGAAACACCGGGTAGGATCCTTAAACTATACACTGGGGGCCCTAGTCAACCCTTGGCTACTTTCCTCTACCTACCACATCCCTACTTTTCAATTCCCTTCCTATGCTATTAAAGGGGAGTTGCCTATTTCAGGATCACCCTCATGTAGCCTTTTACCACCCAACTTAGACAGAAATAATTTTAATAAAACAAAAATATATATTACATATTACCGCTCTGGTACTATGAATGGAAAAATCTGTAACGCAGTGTAGTTTGCGAAACAGTGGAGTAACAAAGGCTGTTATATTGGGAAGGGATATTTTGACGGACGTTAAGGAATTCTGGTAGTTGGGAAGCAGCGTAATATCTAGAATAGGATAGCACAGGATAGCAAGGAAGGCTTTCGCGAAAAAAGTGTGAATATTAGGAAATGGTTTCTAAAAATGTTCATATGGAGCGTGGCGTTATATGGGTGCGACACGTGGACGATAGTAGTTGCGGAAAAGGAAAATAATAGAAGCCTCTGAAATGTGGTGCTGTAGGAGGAAGTTCTAAACAGAATAGGGGAAGAGCGAACAATATGCAGTACGTTGACCGAGAGAAGAGATAGATTAATAGGCCACGTTTTAAGACATGAGGGTCTTAAAATTAGCATTAGAGGGAAGAACAGAAGAGGGAGGGGGGTTGGATAGAATACGCTAAGCAGATTAGGGATGTGCTACTTATGAGGAAATGAAAAGGTTTGCGCAAGACAGGTTGAATACCACAACAACAACATCGAATACTAAAACTTTTTCACAAAATTTTGAAACACTTCGTCTTTCCGACTGCAAATAATAATTAAAATAGATGTATTTAAGTAAGACTCACGTCGTCAAATATTCCAAAGAGTGTAAAACGTGTCCTAATATGGCTCGAGCCACGTGTGGTTGGCGTTTATTAGAAGAAGATCGTGCCAAACAAGACGAAACCTTCATAGCGAGTGTTGTTTGACTTTGAGTTGGTGTAGCTCGGCGTCTCTCCAGAAACGTTGCAAGTAGACCTTATGGAATGAGACGGATCCGAGGCCTTTTACGACGAAGCGCGTGCTTGAATGGATCGCTTCAATCTCGAGACGACGATCATTATCTGTTTCGAGAATGATGCTACAGTGAATTCTCTGAGGTTCAGCTTGTTGACAGAGACGGTGTCGGCTTACTATGTATGTTTAGATATTTGATACGTCCATTGGCTTTGATCTCAAACGTTGTCTTGTGGTTGTTGACAGCTTGTGACGTCTCAACAGCAGCATCCCACGCTCCACATTCTTTTCTTTCTAATTAGGCGAGCCTCTTGCGTTATCCTTGTCTATAGCATTTTTCGAAAATTTTAAATTGCGAAACGTACAGTAGGCCGGCGAAAGGCTCCATTAAAGTAAGACGATTCCTGTTGAGCCGTCAAGTGACACTGGTCCAGTATCTTGAGGTAATTACGTATAGAATTCACAGAGAAAACAAGTTTTTATTTTATTCATACAACGTTTAGTTCTCCATATATCGTCAAGATATTAAAATGTGAAGGAGCTACACATTATTACAAAAAAAAAATTAGTGGCCAAATTCATTTTTATGTATATATTGTAATATACTTTATTGGGTATAAAACATTAATAAATTAATAGAACAAATTATGATCAATTTTAAAATTTTTCATTTATTAATTTAAAGTGATTACACGGGCTTAATCTCAGGGGATTTTGGGTCTCTCGGGAGATGGATGGAGTATGCAGTAGCTGAAAATAGAAATAAACAATCATTAAATATTATTTATCTAGAGCAATGAGTAAGTGTCACAATTTTTTTATAGCTTACCCACAATTACTGGGCCAACAAACATCCACCTCTCGAATGTTTCCGCGTCTCTCTGGCGTCTTGCAGGATTTGATCACGTCTGGACACGTCTTCCTCTCCTCAATTCGTCTGACTTCTCACAGCTCGGACCACGTCCGTCCTCTCATCTGGCTTCTGGCTGCTCGGACCAAGTCTGTCCTTTCCTCCACTCGTTTCACTTCTGCTCTGCTCGGACCACCTCCGTCCTCTCCTCCACTCGCCTGCCTTCTGGGGTCGGTCCACCTCTCGGCTTCCCTTTTAAATATTCCGACGGGAATTCCCCTATTTCACAAAATTTCGGGGTTCCCCCGCCCTCATTTTTTACACTCGTTCGGCGGGGGTTTCCCGCGGGGGTTCACCATCGTCATTTTTTATACACGCTCTGCGGGACTCTCCCGCGGGGAATCACCATCTTTCAGCCGACTAGACATTGTTGTTGGTCGAACTGCGCCTCATAACGCCACAATACCACAAAATCCGCCTTTTTTATCACAATATATATATACACATATATTTATATATACATATATTTTGCCACACTTGAAAACCTGCAGTGGTGGCTGAAGTGTATCGTCGAGTTGGACTGCAGTAATGTGGACTCGGGTTCGAGTCCCCATTTGATACATCCATTTTTATTTGTTTACCTTTCATTTCTAGTATGTTCTGTTTCCAGAATGTTCTGTTCCTGTAATATTCCATGCATGTATAAATTGTACTGGATTCCGCAGTACGAACCTTTGTACAGTTCTCCGTCGTTAAATAAACATTATAACCTCTAGGCGTGTTTGTTATTGTATCACACAATCGTACAGAAACATAACAGTTAAATGTAACCACATGCTTCAAAATATAATATTATGATGATATTTACCTGATTAAATCCCGAATGTGAGGACGAAACGTTCTATAAATAAAATAAAAATTTCCTTTGTCAGTCAATTGATCGTTAATTTAATTCTATATTATACTTCTTTTGCAAAGAGTTTTTTTTTGTATGTGTGTGTGTGTGGGGGGGGGGGATAACAGATTACATGAGGGTTCTCCCGAAACTGGCAAGTCGCATTTAATACCATGGAAGGGAATTTGAAAGGGGGGATGCGGAAGGGACAGGAATGCAGCCAACGGTTGACTAGGACCCCTGTGTTATTTTTTATTTGAGGGGGAAGGGTAACAGGCTGCTTAGAACTTCCTATCCACCCATCTCATTTTTCTCCAGTAGCACATTTTGAACGCTTCTATTATTTTACTTTCTGCAACTTCTACCGTCGGTAAGCGTACTGTTGGCCAAAAAGCAGAATTCCTTAACTTTCTACAAAATATCCCTTCTCAATCCAAAAGCCTTTGTTATTCCACGTTTTCACATACTACTACTACTAATTTTTATTAATATATTACCTGATGGGTCGAAACGTTTTACTCGGTTTTTTTCATTCGATGGAATTTAATAGTATTGAAATAAAAAATTTCTGACTTTATTGGCTTATATATACTTAATGGTATATGTAAGTAAATTTTCCGACCACTTTCAGACTTCATTTTAACAATTTCCAAGGAGTTTTTTCGTTCATTGATAGTTTTTTTCTCCACTTCGGAAATTGTTTAAAATAAAGTCTGAAAGTGGTCGGAAATTTTACTTATCATTACAAAATCACACGTGAAAATAGAACCTTAACGGTATATGAATTAAGATTCTTTTCGTCAAGGAAAACAAACGGAACCGTTCTGTCCATATAAATGAACTATTTGTCATGTGTGGATTTCATTATTATGTAATATTGAATACATCAAGACTAGTCTTAGGACTGAAAACCACAACAACAACAGCAACATGCTAAATAAATTCATGAACAATTCTCGGGTTTTCAACCGGGTAAGTATAAAGTTTGAACACAACGTTTCCATGGCTTGCTCTTGCAACGTTGTGTTCAAACTCTAATACTTACCCGGTTGAAAACCCGAGAATTGTTCATGAATAATATACACCGGGAAAGCCCACGTTCTCTTATGCTAAATAAAAGTCTATTATTATTATTTTTGTGCAATCTCCATCATCCAGGCATCCATATTCGTGGGATAACGTCAGAATGTTCTTTGTGGAAAGGGATCCCGAGGTAAACGTTTCAGCTCCAGGGGAGTGGCAAACCGCAAAATTGTTCCACCATATTAATTAGAGTGTAGAAAGCGGAAGTATGGCTGGTACGGACAATGGTAAGGGGGGTGAATTTGGTGCGTCCTTGGCCCCTCCCCCTAATCCCCCCTCTCCCCCCTCCCCTCGCTACTCGCGTGTCCCGCGTGCCGGCGGCTGCACTGGCAGTGTGGCTGCTGCTATGTCATGGACCGCACGATGTACGGCAAGGTCCTGCCGGGGACCTATCACCCCTACAGGTGCACCCTCAAGAACGGATCACCCCCAGGATGTGAGTACACACTCCTCTCTTCCTCGTCAATGCGTCCCTCGGAAAACAACCACTTGATAAATGTCCCCCCCACTTTATTTATTTATTTACATTTATTCGACATGTCTGAGAATATTGAGATCGCTAGTATAAAATCCACAAAAAGCGACGGAAGATTCAGATAACGATTAATTTTTTTTCACCGTAAGAATTCGGAACACCTGGCCCAAAAGCAACTTTCAGTACCTTTTTACTTCCTAATGTCATCCTTATGTTTTGTAAATGATAATTTTCCCTTAAAAAGATAAGCGGAGATTGAAATGTCGCTACTACCTCTTTTTTTAAAATTTTATTTACGTAACAACTTTCATACCTCTTATGTATACACTGAGTATCAAAAACAACTCCACAAGCTTACAGAAATATTTGAGGTGTCATTTTAAAGGGAACTTTCCGATGTGACTTTCGTAAATTTTTGTTTGTTTCTTTCACATATCCGCACCGTTCTTGCAAAAATCACGGGAAGTGAAGTTGGTTATTACAAACAAATCGACAATTTAAGACTGATTTCAAGTATATCACACTTGCCACATTTTTTTACAATAAATTTAGGCTTTGCTGTTCACGAAATATTTTCTCTCTCTTTTTTTATATATATTTAAAATGGCATCAATTACTATTGGTTATTAGCGACTACAGTGGGGGGTAACTCGTGATCTGTAGTTTTCACACACACACACAACATCCACGCCAGGATACGAACCCGGGACCTCTGTGGCAGCGACGCTAACCACTACACCACAAGAGGTCGGCACACGAAATATTTTTTTAATTCAAAAGCTTTCGACGTAGTACGTCATATTAATCTGAAATCAACAACATTCTATAATCATATTGTAGATTAAATCAGTTACCTGAAACAGGTTTTTTAAATGGTATACTTAAAATTGCTATTATTTTGGTTTATTCTTAATGGTATTGAATATTGCAAATAATTGCTACAATTTGAAAATTGTATAGTAGTCATTTGAAGTCTAATTCAGATGAATGTGACGGACGTAGTGCGTGCGTCGAAAGCTCCCGGAGAAAATTTATAATGCAAAACTGTGACATAAACAGTAGAAATTAAAATAATGTGAAAAAAAATATTAGATTGATTATAGCCCGGGCCAAAGTTGTCAATGAGCTCGCGTCTACAATATTTACTCTATTCCGAAAATTACAAGTAGCCATACATGTTTGGAACTTGACATGTCGTTTCAATAATGACATTTTAATACATTCCGTCGTTTAATGTATTTCAAATTCACGTCACACTCCGCTTGTTTATCTTTAAGGCATATCACTTGTTTGTTAACCAGGCACGTTTATCCGTGCAGCCTGTCATACAGGACAATCCTGTCTGTGTCTTGCTGATAAATTATTTAACTGTTAAAACGTCAGAATGTATACTTATTGAAATTACCAATACAGTTTAACCAAAAACTCATTACAATATTTAAATTAATCTGAAATTATTTAAATTAACATCAAAACGTCCAACGTGGCTGAATTTTATACATTTGTCAACACATTACTTTTACAACGTTTCGTCCATAATTTTGGGACTTATTCGGGCAAAACACTACGCGGACCAAATTTCTTGGATGGATGCATGATACATATATTTTAATTCCAAAATAGAGGTTCAAAAAAAGTGACAATTTTGAATCCTGGCCTGCGTCCAGTAATGGTTGTTACTGAAATCCGAATTGTATTTTTTTTCCTGAAGAAATCCCACCAAATAGTGGACGAAACGTTGTTCCTAATTTGTTGAATAATACGTAAAATTCCTTACATTGGTCGTGTTTATTTATATGGATTTGTTAAAAATTACTTTATTACTCCCGTCCTTAAGAGGTTGAATACACATGTGACGTTCAACGTGGCCCAAGGTGCCGAGGGAATAATTACTCCTGTAGCTGTACAAAAGACAACAGCAGACGTTCTTGCGTAAGTGGAAACACTTAGGTTTTATCGTCATCTGTATGTTAAAATATGGTGACCATTAAATTCATAAGGAATAATTTTTTTTTCTCAAATATCTGGGAAAAAAAATATTGGTTTCCTTGCTCCATGACAATTAAATGCAGACCATCATATTTTAACGATTCCGGGAACTTGTCTCTGGAGGGGACACAAAAGACTATCACATTTCACTCCAGGTAGACGGAGCGCCATTTCTCGTCTTGTTTTTCATACAAGTCTTTCCTCTTTTAAGACGACAGTTGTTTTATCTCTATGGTCCTTCTTGTATGTTATCGACTATAAATATTGATTATTATTGCTGGTGTTACCGTTCATCCTAAATCATCAACTGTGCGCTGTGAGTTCTTGGTAGTATTCGATTAGATATGGTATTTTTTTGCTGTTGTGCAGTGACTGAAATTGTTTGTATATAGTTTGCCTTTATATCTGTCGTCTTACTTTCTTGAATACCTTCACTATTCCTTCCTCGGCGCTACAGCTCTCTCGAGTCTTTTTCACTTGTCCCTTCTCTGCGCTTTCTCCCCATCTGCCAACCCTCCTAATCCTCGGGTCTTCTCCCACGTACCGTGGCCGTCCTCGTCTTCTCTTACCTTCATAGTTCCATGTATAAAAAGCTTCCTGGGCATTCGTTATTCAACCATTCTCTTCACATGACCTAGCAAAAGTCAAATGTCGGCAATGTCACTATTCCTTCTCCCATGAGTACCTCTTCTATTTCCTTATCCTCCATCCTCCACACTCTCTCACAGGCGGTCCATGTAGCCTCCTTATCACTTTTTTATTTCAGCTTACAGAAAAAGGGTAGACACTTTATGATATATGGAAGGTGTCAATGTAATAAAACAGGAACTGTTTTCCATCAGCGGCCGACATTGTCCTCGTCTTCGAGTTAATACATTATTCGTAATGTCTTCACACCCTGATTACCAACTATTTCGGGAAGGTAGTAAAATATGAAGACCTTTTCAAAATACAAGCTCTTATTTTGTGTAATCGAGCTTATTTTAAAAATCAAGTCTATTTTTATCACTTATGCCAGATTTGTATAATTTTCATGAAGTAGTTTAATTTGGTATGACTCTTTAATAACGGTTGTCTGTATTAACAGTTGTCTTGGGCATGTTGAGTCTCAAACTAACCTTCACAACTTAAGCAAAATTTTTTTTACTTATTGTGTATGGACCAGGTTCTTTTAAATTTGTCCAAAAGTTGACATTGTTGTAAGCAGATTACCAAAAAAAAATTCTGCACTGTTTTCTTTTGTTACGTCATGTAGCTTCTTTCTATGTAAACATTAGTAGTTCTGAATAATCGTGAAAAAAAAAGTATATAAAATTGATTTCCGGACTCTAGCTGAAAAAAAAACAACATATTTAGTAGACTTTTGGCGCATTTTAAAACTTCTACACTCCAAGAAGTATTTTTTTAAAATTTTATTTATAATCTCGTCAGCTGCTAAGGTTATTATTAGTGACTTTCTTCCTACAGTTCTGGGAAGTTATTTTTTGTTACACGTAAAGGTTTCACAGTAAGGAAATTCTCGCCTATGCTCTCGCCGGGATTCGAACCAGAGAGTATTTTTTAAATTCTGTTTATAGTCGCGTCAGTTGCTAAGGTTATTATTAGTGACTTTCTTCCTACAATTCTGGGAAGTTATTTTTTTGTTACACGTAAAGGTTTCACAGTAAGGAAATTCTCGCCTATGCCCTCGCCGGGATTCGAACCAGAGAGTATTTTTTAAATTCTATTTATAGTCGCGTCAGTTGCTGAGGTTATTATTAGTGACTTTCTTCCTACAATCCTGGGAAGTTATTTTTTTTTGTTACACGTAAGGGTTTCATAGTAAGGAAATTGACAGCCATGCCCCCGCCGGGATTCGAATCTGGGAGGTGTGTGGTGCGAAGTAGAAGGTCGGCAATGTGCTCTTGCTTTGTGGCTTATTTCACGAAACTTACGTTTGCAACGCCCTTAAATTTTTTTTGTCGATTTCATGAAAAACGATTCCTACAATTTTATTTACTCTTGACACCTTCCGTAGATCACAAAGTACCCTCCCCCCAACCCCCGTCTGGAGGAAAGCAGAATAGGAATTGTATTTTTTACATCACTTCTGTTGTAATTTGAGGCGTGTTTGAACGTCTCTTCCCAGTCCCAAGATTTAATCAAAGTTTCGTACGCCGATAAGCTGCGTCAGGCAATCACTATAACTGATAACTTTATCGCACATGCCCTTCACTCTTCCTTTTCAAGGACAAAATTTCATTATTTATTTGTAGAATAAGAAGTTTATTAATCCTCCCAACGGGAAACCGTATTTCTCTAATTGACATCGGTTTTGTAACAGAGTAAATTTATTTATTATTATGATAAATTAGGAAGTGACACTCGTTACTGGGACGTCGTAGAGAGAAAAAATAGAATAATAATAATAAATACACAGGCCGCAAGCCTGACGAAAAAATAATAAAGTACCTGACAACAATATAATTACACACCGTTTCGTCCTTAATTTAGGACCTCTTCAAGTGTACAATGGATTTGGAGTACTATAAGTAATTTGTTCACGTTGTCAAATTCTCATTAACAATAACGGCGAAAAGTTCCAAATTCATTTTATTCGTGAAGAAGACCATTAATCAGGACGAAACGTTGAGTGGATGTTTTTTTTGTCATTTCCTTCATATATTTTTCTGACTTGTGATCGGTTAGTTTATCCAAAAATTGAAATATGTCTGTTAATTATGACGATTTAAAAATAAAAGAGGAATAATTGTGGAAATTGGGGAAAGGATTCCGGTTAATACTGTACTGCCGGTGGACTTTCAGATTCTAATTTTCACTTTGTGATTGTCTTCTTTTTCCTGCGCAAACATTTCTGATTTGAACTCCTTCCCGAATATCGTCTTACGTTTATTGAAAATCCCAACTCTGGACGATTGAAATATCATAAAATTACATTAAAGGACCAACTAAAAGTCAAACAAAAGTTTTTATTCAATTCCTACATTGTTTTTACCCCAAATGTGGAATTTCAACTGCTAAATTTTTATTATACTAAAAACTATACAAATAACTTAGAAAGTATAAAGTAACAATATCTCGTTCAAAATTTAAGTATTCAAATTTCCAGTTTCTTAAGTAATTAATTTTCAACGAAATTATGATTGTTACGTTATATCTTCTAAAAAAATGTAATAGTTTTTATACATTGCGTTCCTTAACTGTTTAAAAGTTGATGTAATGGGTAATAAAACTCTTTTTCGGTCACTGATTTGAGAGTTATTTTATTTTAAAAATTGTAGCTTTCGGCAGTATAAACTATTACTTACAAACTGTTTTATATTATCCCTATTTCTCGTACAAAGTACGTTGTTAATATTTAAAATGTTTGTGTTGTAACGGACGGCGTGGAAAAGAACACAAAACTTTTAAATATTAACAACGTACTTTGTACGGGGAGTAGGGATAATATAAAATAGTTTGTAAGTAATAGTTTATATTGCCGAAAGCTATAGTTTTAAAAATAATATAACTCTCAAAACAGTGACCGAAAAAGAGTTTTATTACCCATTATATAGTTTTTATAGTAAAATGGTGAAGAAATTTGATGTGATAAGGTCCCTAATGTGCGAACGAAACCTTTTAGGAATTGAATAAAAAAATAGGCTTGTCTGTAAATTGGTCGTTTAATTTAATTTAAAATTAAATAAAACTAAGGTCAAAAAGTCAGCGTATAAAAATATATCACTATTTATTCACAAAAGCGACGTTACATCTCCATTTTGAGACTTGTAATTTAGCAATACACCATATTTCATTATTGACTCCCTCAGCCAAAAAGATTATTGAATTTACATGTGAAGAATTCAGTGTGGCACATGAACCACGTCCAGCCCCTGACGGTTACGGACGAAATGATATTAATGTAACATTATTATTTAGAAAAACAGACGCTAAGCGATGTGTTATGGACCTTTCAAGAACTCCCAATTATGGCAGGAAATGGACAGCGATCACTACAAACCTGGTTAAGCATCAACTTTTATAGTTCCTGAGTATGAAATAAAAATGGTAACTCAGGTACTCCGTCGCCTTTTACTTAATTCTCAAGAACAACACAGTCCTGACAATATCTGGACAAGCCTAGAGAAACCTTTTGGATCTGGCTGGGACTGGAAGTATAAGAAAATAATTACATATCGAGCTTCATTCTGCAACGGGATGAGAGACCAGATGTGGAAGTTTTGATCTGAGTGACGAGGCCTCTGTGTCGACCAGTGTTAGTTATCATGCCTGAGGTTCAAGGTGGCGTGAAAGGAAGCCGCCTAGAAATACCTCAGAAAGAGGGGACGCAGCGCCACAGCCCTGTATAAATAAACCTCTCCTGCACCTTCCTAATGTCTAACAGTTTCCTTGTAAAAGGTGAGACTATCCCTAACAGGTGGTGGGTGACTGTGTGCGAAATGACGGCGTCCTTGAGGCTTCAATGTGGGTCAGCTTCGGCGCCGCAGCGTTTCCCAAGACCTGGCGTCTCCTCCGGCTCCGGCTCTGCTGTTTGCTCCTCCGTCAGTGAGTGTCAAGGAGTCACCAAACGTAACAACCCTTCCCCGGTCTCAATGATGCATAACTATCTTACGTTTCTAAGGGTAATTTTTTAAGGTACTCAACCGTCTGTTGGCCTCTTTAATAGCATACGAAGGTATATAAAGGCGAAGCTGAATGCGGGTTTCACGTTCCTACCCACCATTTTCCTAATAGTCGTGGAGGGCAAACCTTAGAGAAACCTGTATCAAGTGAGTCATGCTTTTGGAAATTATCCCCGTGATTGGAGTCAATGCTTCAACTAAGTTTGGAAGTATACATCTCTCAAAGCTGACCTAGGGGTTTTTCGACAAGTCCGAGGATTCAGTCTTCATATCTCATTCGGTGTCAGATACCTCCTTTAGCATCCAGGATTTTTCATTCTCTATATCATCTGGGAGCTGAATTCTTATTTTACATACTCCCAGCTTACCATCTATTGTGTTTTTACTGTAACGTCACAAAGAAGGCAGTTTCTGCATAAAATGTTTTCGGCTTATGGCAACCTTATTTCAAAATTAGAGAGAAGCCACTCTCACTCTCTTCCGTTCATTATCATTTGGGTAACATGGCTCGCTGAGGGAAGATCCTAAAACAGGCAACTCCCATAGACAGGGAATTGGAAAGAGGGGATGTGGAAGGAAGAGCAGCGTAGCAAAGGGTTGGCCAGGACCCCGGGCTATACTTTAAAGATCATACCCGGTGATTCACCTAGAAAACCTGTGGGGTCGCAGCATTCCTTTCTCAGTCTCCACTAGTTTTAGGCCAACTGATCATGTGGGATCGGCGGATAACTATGCCCAAGGTCTTCGACCCCAGTACATGCACCTCGTAAAAGAGAGGAAGGTGCTTCGGCATATGAGAACCTTAAATCTAGGGAGAGAAAGAAGCATCCCCATGAAGAATTATATATATTGTCAGAGTTTGCCGAGCAATGAGAGTAGCGCTATGTATCTGATAGTGATAGTAATTCTGGAATGGACGATTGTCGCGTGACTCGTGGCGAGAAGCCTGGAGGAACGCCAAGCGCCTTCGAAGCCACCCACCCACCTCTCCCGTGGGACTATTTTAAAAGTCAGTCCCAGACACTCATTATCTTCCAAGTGTCATATGTATCTCAGTTAGGCGAAGACAGAAAGGAAACAAAACGGTTGACACTGACAAAGAATTACATCAAGTTTCCCCCTTTGAACAGGTAACGAGAAGCCAAAATGTTTGACGGAATTTAAGTTAGTTGGATTTTTGTCTTCAACGTATGGCAGCAGCGTCCTATTACGTGGCGGCCAATTATTATAAACATGCTTCACGTAGCGGGATCAGTGACGTGTGCATAGAAGTGTAGAGAAATAGAAAATAAGTCGTTGAAGCTTGTGAGAAATATTTATGTAAGCAACGAGACGAGGAAAAAAAAAGAAAAAAAACATGCATTGTGAGTGAATTCCATCTAGAAGCGGGACATCTGAGTAATTAGCACGAAACTCTTCTAAAAGGTTTTCTCTTGTCTGAGTTGGTTAACATGTATATTCTATTGTTAGCATCAATAAACAGCTTTGGAATTTTAACCGGGACAGTTACTTCCGCGATCGTCGTCAGGTGGCGGAACTAGTTTCCGAAACGTCTTACGAATTCATTCGTTTATATTCCTAGTATGTTTAAAGATATAAGGTTGTGTATTTTTCCCGTTACGTACTGCAGTATTATGCCACAGACATTCCAATATATTTAACGACTCATTTTAAAATACAATGTTTATAATTAAGCAAGCATTAATCGCCACGTTTTAGTACCCCGATAAATAGTTATTTTTGAATAACTTTTTAATATAAGTCGTTAAATATATATTATTTATTTGTAAAGTCTGTGCTTATGCAGATGATGTGGCAGTTATAAGCAGGGCAGTAAGCTTCCTTAAACAAATGTATAGTGAAGTGGAGGTGAGAGAAGCCTTCCAAATAGGACTTGCAGTAAATGAGAAAAAGACTAAGAGAATGTCTGGTGGGACAGAGAGAAAAATAAGTCCACAGGAGTTAGTAATTGGGAATATGAAATTTGAAGGACTATCAGGTTCCAAATGTTGTTGTGGTGTACAGTCCGAAGACTGGTCTGATGCAAACCTCCAAGATAACTTTTCTTGCGCAAGCCTTTTCATTTCCTTATAACTAGCACAACGTATTTCATCCTTGGCCTCCCTTTCTGTTCTGACCGCACTCATACGTCCCTCTATATTGTTCCCTTTTCCCCTATTCTGTTAATAACTTCCCCGTTTGTGATTGTATCCACCCATCTGATTTTCAGCATTCTCCTATAGCACCATACTTCAAATGCTTCTATTGTTTTCCTTTCCCCAGCACCTATCGTCCACGTTTCGCACCCATGTAACGCCACGCTGCATACGAACATTTTTATCAACGATTTCCTAATATTCACTCTTATATTAGCCGTAAATAAGTTTTTTTTTCGTCAAAATCTTCCTTACCTGTGCTATCCTACTCTTGATGTCTACTATACTTCTACCAGCCCTAGTTATCACGCTTCCGAAGTAACAGAATACCTTAACATCCGTCGAAATATCCCTTCCCAATGCAAATACCTGGGTGCAATTCTGTCCATTAGTAGAGAGATTAGGGAAAGAGCATATTACACAAATAAACAGTTATTTACTAATCGATTCATCACAAGAAAAACAAAACTGAAAATATATATGACGGTGGTGAATTCAGATGTAAATACCCTCACAGTTTTTGAACGACGTATATTAAGGAAGATATTCGGACCAGTTAAGACAGAGTAAGGATGGAGACCAAAGTATAACGCGGAGTTAGATGAGCTGATTCAAGGAAAGGATGTGGTTAGATTTGTGAAGGACGTGGAGGATCGACTGGATGGGGTCAAGTGGAGGGAGAGGATGGCAGGAAGAACGGATATCACAGGGAATAGTGAAAGAAATGCATCATCGTGCAAGGGCAAATGGAAGACCAAGGTATAGGGGGTTTGATGATAAGAAAGAATGGACGAGAAGAGCTTATGATAGAAGAGATTGGAGGCTGATTGTAGAGGAGGCCAAGAGCACTGATGATTCATGTTAACGTGGCACAATTGATTCCAACATAAAGGTGATCGTGGATTATCTGCAAGGCTTTGAAAACCACTACCAAAAATTCCTATTTCTCAGTTTGAAACTGAATAAAGCCTTATTATAATGAAAGTCTGTTATTCCCACTAATGTCCTCTCATTGACGTTTCCTACAAGGTCTGAATTTTAATGTTATCGCTGTTCTTATGATTTATGATTAGCTGATTACCCGACCTCATCGTGCACTGTTTTCCTTAGCTTTCGGAACAAAATATTTTCTTCTTCTTTCTCACTTTACTTTCAAATGATTGTTCCTGTTTTACGGTTTTTTGGATTCAGTATTTTGTGTTACGTTGCGATTCTGCCTATGTTATCTAGCAAATATTTTGAACGTCCCTGTTCATCCGATTCCGATTAATCGGGAAAAATCTTAGAGACTGTGTTCACTGTTCTGATTTTTATTGGCAAACGGACCAACGTTTGACGTATAGCATTCTAAAGTGGTCATCTTAGTGGTTGTTTAGTGCAAGTTGGCTGTAGGTGAGTCGGAGGAATTGCGCAGGATGTTCTGGTGTCTCCGTTATTACACGGAGTGTTAACCGCTCGTGACGTCACCCGAGCATGACATAAGCGCCACTAAAGTCACTCGTTTCCCTTCGATAACAAATATAAGCAACGACTCTCAATTTATGAAATCGTTGCAGGAAAAAAAATAGCTTCAGGCTACCATTTTTTAATTCTTTAACTCTGAAGTGACTACAGAAAGGCAGAAGGAAGATAGAATAAGATGAAATATGAAGCGTTTTATGTTTACTATGGGCTAATTTTACCATACACTCAATGACTCTTGGTCAACGTTCTCCATATTGTTCGCTTTTCCCCTATTCCTCGTTAGTGATTCTATCCACCCATCTCATTCTCCTATAGTACAACTTTTCACAGACTTCTATACTTTTCCTTTCCAAAACTCCTATCGTACACGTTTCGCACCCATATAACGCCACGCTCCATACGAACATTTTAGCTACGATTTCCTAACATTTACACTTACACTACCAGTAAATAAAATTCCTCTTTTTCGCGAAAGTCTTCCTTGCTTGTACTATCCTACTCTTCATGTCTACTATACTTCTACCATTCCTAGTTACTACGCTTCCCAAGTAGCAGAATTCATTACCTTCCGTCAAAATATCCCTTCCCAGTCTAACACCCTTTGTTATTCCACTGTAGTATGGATACTTTACCTTGGTTTTCCCTCTATTAATCCTCATATTGAAATCTTTCTCCAGGACTCCGTTCATCCCATTTATTATGGTTTCCAAGTCTTCTTGTGATTCTCCTAATACTACAATATCGTCGTCTAAGCATAAGGTTTTTATTTCTTCTCCTTGCAGTATGATACCTTTTCCATATTCCGTTTCAACTTTCTCCATCGCCTGTTCTATATATAAACAGCATGGGCTGCATCCTTGTCTTCCTCTTTTCTTGATTACGGCTTTCTTTTCTCGATCTTCTATTCTAATAACTGCTGCATATCTTCTGTAGAGGTTATGTATAAGTCTCCTTTCGCGAAATTTTATTCCAGTACTCTTCAAAATCCTAAATAGTGTGTTCCAGTTCTCATAATCAAACGCGTTTTCTAAATCTACAAATGCCATGAACGTATCCTGTCTTCTAAATTTAGTCTAATTAAATTAGACTATTTAATTATAAAATATTTCATGAAATGATGGAAACAATCTCGACCGGGACCGGGAATCGAACACAGGGCTTCCGCTTATTACCCGATGTTCTCCATCACTTGCGCATGTTTCTCCGTCGTTATTATGGACCTGAAGGCCTTGAATGAGTGTTTATTATGTGTAATTGTTCGTAGGTTCAATTTTTTTTAAAATTCAAGACAAGAAACTAAACATGAAATGATCAGGATGAAAAAAATCTCCAGATTTTCCCATTTTTCGAAGCATGTAGTGGTGACGTTCGATTGAAAGAATTCCTCTTGTGTTATTTTCGTTTACTGCGGAACAATTTTTTTTGTGATGTATGTGTTGCTTTAGCTCTTGACCTTGGTGTAAAAAATAATTGAAGCTAATCCTTGAAGGTTCACACGCCAGAGAAACCCGGGAACTTTAATATCAGCCAGGAGAGTGCATAAAGTTGCCTGCATCTACATCTCAAGTGGTCCTCGGCGGATTGCCAACTCGTTCATCCCCGCTTTCGCTTCATTCGTAAAGCCGAACGACTTCAATCTAGTTACTTTTCATGCTGTAGATTGGCTGCTCAAAGACTGTACGTCCAGTCGACTGAAGTTTCCGAGCTGTCTGTGTGCCATTGTTACTTATTAACTGGATTTATGACAAGTACGCACGTATTATGTTCAAAATAACCCGCTTGCTGAGAACAAGTGTAATTATCCTCCATGGACGAGATAAGTGAGATGCGGCAGCTGAGGTCCATGTGGCTGCGCATGTGTTAAACAACGACCCGTCTTTGTGCTCCCAGGACAGTCTTCATGCGTCCAAGTATCAGAGAACATGTTCATCACCCTGGGCGACGTTATAATCCAAGACAACCTTCCCTTTTCACGTCTTATAAATAGATAATTATGTAGGAGAACCCTACCTCTAGAATAATGAACAATCATAAGATTGGTACATTTGAATTTTTTTTTGAGGACTCATGACAGACCGAGAGTTGAACGGTTAGTGAGCAAGGATTTTCCTGGGACAGTTTCTGTAACGTTTATACCGTGTAACGGTCAAACACATCTGCTCGAGCTTTTGGCGGTACGAGTTGAAAGAAAGGAGACAGCATTTGAGTCAGGGGCAATAAAACTCAGACGCGTATTGGGGGTTTTTCCCAATTTTGGTGATAGTTGGCGGTATCGGGTTGTGTACTTCCCTCATCAGAACCATAGATGTTATGGTGGATATCCATCCCTGCCACTTTGGTGATATAAACTCAAGACGTTTGGGAGGAGATTTTAAAAAGGCGTGCAGAGAGATTTTGAGACGCAGACTTTTGACAGATGTTTCGAGAGTGGTGAGACGGAGAGTCCGAGAGAGATGGCAAGAGAGATTTGCTAGTCCAAGAGAAGGAGGATAACCGGAATTTGTTCTGAACCAGGAACAAATAGTAGCGGCTCCTCTGCCGAGGATTAAAGATCGAAGGTTAGTGAGGATATTGCTACGAGGAACGATCTGGAATATTGACTAAGCTGACACGGTAAATTACACCTGTAACCCCTTTTGCTGATTTAATGGGTTCGAAGACCTTGGGCGTGAGGCGAGAGTTGTTTGTCCACGGATCCGGTTGGATCAGTCGGCCAGCTGCCTCTTAAAACTGGTGGCGACACGGAGAAGGGAATGCTGCGACCCCACAACAAACTCGTCTCCGTCATTCGGAAGGGCGTGAGAATAGTATCCAATAGCACGACCTACCTGATGGAGGTTTTCTAGGGTTTTCCATGCATCTCTTTAGGTGAAACACCGGGTAGGATCCTTAAACTATAGGCCGTGGACCCTAGTCAACCCTTGACTACCTTGCTCTACCTTCAATTCCCTTCCTATGCTATTAAAGGGGACTTACTTGTTTCGGGATCATCCTCTGTAGCCTGTTGCCTTTTTCTGGGTTCTAATATGTTTTGAATTTTTTCTGGACTAATACTGGAGGTTGTATGGAAGTCGCTGTTTATTTTGATGTTGATGTATACTGTATGTGCGGAATAGCCAGGGTACCTTGGCTCGTAGCCCGAGCGCCTCGGTTTTACAATGTATGCCGTAAAACAGCAGCGGCGCCTCGACACAGGGACCTTCAGACTCGTTGCTAGGTTTAACAGGTAATGTGCCAAAACGCGCTGCTGAATGAACCGTAATTAGATGAGAGAGCCTGCAGGGCTCGTTATGTTTTCCTCAAGTACAAGAATATCTCTCTATAGTGTAATGTTTGTTTGTTGCAGGTGAGTACTACGAAGCTTTCAGAACTATGGAGTCATAAAGGTCACGTTGGAGGTGGCGCAACAGGTCGGTAAGTCGAGAAAGTGCACAAGCAGCTGTTCCAAGGGTTTTCGCCGGTGTAAATGGAATAACATGTTCTCATACGACAGTTTGACGCAGTAATAAGATTTGGAAACCATAATAAATGGCATCGACGGGGTCGTGGAGAAAGAGTTCAATATGTGGATTAATAGAGTGAAAACCAAGGTAATGGACAGTAGTTTGGGAAACTGTGGAATAACAAAGGGTGTTAGATTGGGAAGGGATATTTTGACGGAAGTTAAGGAATTCTACTACTTGGGAAGCAGCGTAATAACTAGAGTAGGATAGCACAGGCAAGGAAGGCTTCCGCGAAAAAGGGGAATTTACTTACGGGTAATGTAAGTGCGAATATTAGGAACTCGTTGCTAAAAATGTTCTAATGGAAGCGTGGCGTTATATGGGTGCGAAACGTGGACGATGGGAGTTGCGGAAAGGTAAAGAATAGAAGACTTTGAAATGTGCTGCTATAGGTGAATGAGATGGGTGGATAGAATCAATAACGAGGAAGTTCTAAACAGAATAGGGGAAAAGCGAACAATATGGAGGACGTTGACCAGGAGAAGGGTAGATTAATAGTCCACGTTGTAACGCACGAGTGTCTTGCAAAATTAGCAATAGAGGGAAGTGTGCGCGGTAAGAACAGAAGAGGGAGGCCAAGGATGGACTACGCTAATTAGTTTAAGGAGGATGTGCTGGTTATGCGGAAATGAAAAGGCTTGGTGGTTATCATCGAAGGTTGCATCAGACCCGTCTTTAGGACTGAATACAACAACAACAACAGTTTGACGCTGTTCTAAGATTAGCATCGGTTCGATGGTATCGCTTAGGCCTTGCGTGGTGGGTAATTTTAAATTTGCAGCTGTTATTTTGACGTTCAGAAGACTATCAATGAGCGTTTAGTGTGAATCCGCTGTTACGGTTGTTGTAGCGTTCAAAGTAGCATATAAGCCCAGATTCCGTCTGGACAGACGTGGAATGGGCGACGTCTGGTGTTTCGTATTGTGCGCCTCCGGATTCTCTGGCAGTTAGAAATAGTTATCTAGAGGAGAGAGAGAGAGACACACACACACTCGGCGTAAAATTAGATCTCGGGGGGCCTTTCCCCTAAAACAAAAAAAAAACAACACACTGTGGCTGCATAACACTTCACTTCGGGTGATCTTTTAAGTAAACTCTGCCTCGAGAACGTCCTGGACGCTGTTATGGAGAAAGCTTGGGGGGGCTGAACTTTGTGTTAACTGTGCCTCTTGGCACCGACGTGTTACTCATTTAGGTTTCATTTATCAGTCGCCTTTTCCGGGAAAGATCCTAGAAATCACTCGGATCTACACAAGCATCGTCTTGTCACGTGACGTAATATGCCCTCGGCGTCTATGGCGTAGTCTGCAATTTTAAAGTGAAACGATTTTTTTTTACAACAGCAGTCCTATGACGGAATAAAGAATTTTAAAAAGGGTAAATTCTTTGCCAGACCACTGCGTTAATATCCCACATGCAAGTAGCAATTAATTAACTGTTCCTTTAAGGTATTTCTTCCTCCTGGACAATTATGGTAAGTGAGAAAGCTCGTGGCTTACTGCATGACCGGATGTCGCAGAATATCTTGAAGGTTATAAGCCGCTGTCTGTTGTGTGTGTGTGTGTATGCTGTAACTTCCGTCATGAAAGTCAACTGATCGGGAGAAACACTGAACAAACTTTTGGACAAAACGTACCTTCAGCACTTCATTAGTGATTTTGGGTTGTCACCACAACTGGAATAAACACAGTAATTTTCGATGTATTACACTTTCAAGTGTACATACGCCCACATGAAGTAATAGCTTTTCTGCCGCAATCCTCACCGCATTCGAAAAATATTTTGTACTAATTTTTTTTTACATAATTGGAAACCAGAAAAGATTGTGCAAAGTTTCTATTACACCTGTAGAGAGAGGGTTTCTGGGTATGGAGATGATGTGAAAAGTGAGAACAAGAATTCTGCCGAGGGGGTGAAATAAACTGATGGAAAATCTTAAAGCAAAATTAGTCTCAGTTATTTATTTCTTACACAGTTCCGGATCTTCAGACTGCTCAAGTCATATTTATGTTGTTGTGGTATTCAGTCCTAAGACTGGTCTGTTGCAACCCTCCATGCTAATTTATATTTCGCAAGCCTTTTTCATTTACACATAACTAACACATCCCACATCCTCCCTAATCTGCTTAGCGAATTCCATCCTTGGCCTCCCCTTTTCTGTTTCTTACCTCACACACACTTCCCTCCCATGCTAATTTTACAAGACTCTCATGTCTTAAAACGTGACCTATTAATATTCCCTTCTCTTGGTCAACGACCTCCATAATATTTATAAAATTTAATATGATCTGAAATAATATTATTTATGCATGGTGCATAATAATTATACCTTATCAATACATACTTTATTTTCAAACCAGTGATATTAAGTTGATATTACTACAGTAATAATATTTTACGCCGCTTTCCGGGGAAATTTCAGTTTGAAAATTTTCAGGATTCCTAAAGAGAGAGAGCCTAAACCTTAGGGAAAGTACTTTGCGTGACAAATGTTAGGCGGCGTACTATAAGAAGGTTCAGCCAATCTTTTCATTTGCAAGACAAGTAAACTAGTGTGGCTGTTGCGGAGAAACGAATAAATGATGACGACTGTGATCTTTCTTAATAAAAAATTTAATAGTGACAGATACAAAGGGAGAGCTAGCTAGATCCGACATAAACGCGTCAACATCGGTAAGGAAGTAAGTAGTCTTGCGAATTAATACTGGGTCGAATCTCTATTTTTAGTGATGAGAGGATAAAATCGTAATAATTTTGCAATAAGCGTGAGCACTTTGACCGCGGCCAGGAACGTTGTTTAATTTATTACACCCCGAGTGGAAGTAAGCCGAATTTGAGACTTGGTGGAATTGCTCCGAAGAAGGGCAGAAATATTTCATCACCTGGAAAAGTCGTGGCCACGTCCACATTTGGTTGGTTAGGGGAGAATTTCTGTTTCAACACAATGCACGTCTCCGAAATACTTTCACATTCTCCAGATTTTGCTCCCAGCGATCATTTACTGTTCTTTCATCTGGCTTACTGCACGAAGGTTGGCTTAAGTTAGTGCTGAAGTTGTTTTGAACTGAAACCCTCATGGACGAAGTGTATTGATTTGAAAAGAAACTACGATTTAATGTTTTTGTTTGTTTGTGGGAAGGTCTGCAGAGTGACTGCGAATCACCTTCCCGACGGGTCACTGGAGGAATCCGTCTTGCGTAACAGTTGTTGGTTGGCAAGGAAGGAGTGGTGCCTGGGCCTGGGCCTCGCAGGAACCGCGGAATTGAGACGATATTACCGCTGATGTCAGCTCAATTGTCCCGTCACGTCGGGGCGTGTGGAGGGAATTATTGCCCATCACGTCATATCCCGTCAGGGCTGCCAATACGACACGCGAGCTACATTAAAACGGTCAAGGTTGGTAGCCAGCTCCGTAGCGCCGCTCATCCCATCAAGGTCAGCTCCACGTTTGCTATGGATTTGAATCTCACCGACATCGGCATCGTATATTTTCGAATTTAACAACCACGTGTTGCAACGACGACTGCCGTCGCAGAAGTTCCTTGACCTCAGTGGTCATACCTTTCATACCTTGGCGAAGTGATTGAGAGACCTTCACCAATTTTGTGTGAATGTTTGGCGAAGAATAAACTACCACAAGCTTTCTCGGTTCATATTCGGATTTCTGAAGATACGTAAAACCCCAGACGATTACATTCGTTGCGTTGTTGACTGTGAAATTCCTCAAGATGTCAAAATTATTAGAAAAATTATTGGGCGGGCATCCAGCCCAGGTCCACGATGTATTAGTATTAAATGAGTTTAACGGCTTAATTAGTCAGAAGAAAATTAAGTTTAATGACAATAGCACAACGTCGTCCTGGAGAAAGAGTTGAATATGAGGATTAATAGACGGAAAACAAAGGTAATTGAGTGTAGTATGGGAAATAGTGGAATAACAGAGGGCGTTAGATTGGGAAGGGATATTTTGACGGAAGTTAAGGAATTCTGCTACTTGGGAAGCGTAAAAACTAGGGTTGGTAGAAGTATAGTAGATATTAAGAGTAGGATAGCACTGGTAAGGGAAGGCTTTCGCGAAAAAGAGGAATTTCCTTTCGGGTAAGATAAGTGTGAATATTAGGAAATCGTTACTAAAAATATTCGTATGAAGCGTGGCGTTATATGGGCGCGAAACGTGGACGATAGAAGTTGCGGAAAGGAAAAGAATAGAAGTATTTGAAATGTGGTGCTATAGGAAAATGAGATGGGTGGATAGAGTCACTAACGAGGAAGTTCTAAACAGAATAGGAGAAAAGCGAAGAATATGGAGGATGTTGACAAAGCGGAGGGATACATTAATAGGCCACACGTTTTAAGACACGAGGGTCTTGTAAAATTAGCATTACAGGGAAGTGTGTGTGTGTGTGGTAGGAACTGAAGAGGAGGCAGAGGATGGAATACGCTGAGTAGATTAGGGATGATGATGTGGGATGTGCTAGTTCATCAGACCAGTCTTAGGACTGAATACCAAAACAACAACAACAGCAGCAAAACATTAATTATCAAAATACTGAAAACAGACTATGAAAATCTGATTGTGTTTCGGCCTCAGACCTTTGTTCGAGATGCTTCGATTTTTAAAGCCACATAATATACAAGTAGAAAAAAAATAACTGAAATACCCGATCTTTTGAGCGGTACTGATGTACGTAGCTTCTGGGCTATTCTTCTTCTCAGTGGGTTTTCACTGTCTCTGTCAGCTTCCATCAGTAAACTTTATCTGTGTGGTTTATCATTATTGTAAATTTCCCTTTTTTGCTTCACTTGTTGATTTTTTCTTCTATGATGTGTCTTTTTATTACACTTGTCTGATCCCACGAGGAAGTTCCGTTTTGTCTAAACGCCATGCTTGTACTGAGAGAGCGTATAAGGAGTAGTGGGATCATGTTTCGAGGCCAATACTTCGTTACGGTAAAACGATCGTGTTTACTGAGAAAACCTTGTACGGAGAAGTATTTCGCCCTTGACCGAGTTACTTTCAAAATACTCTAGTAAAGTGAATCTGTATTATAGACAAGTTTGATGTAGTCTTGTGGGACGACCGGGAGAAACGCGCAATCATTTTCATCAGTGTTTTGTGAAGATTTCAGTTGATATGTAGCGATGAGCTTGATTCTCCTCCGGGCAAATTGAGATTCTCGGCACAATGTAGACCGTCCCTTCTAATTAGTAGTCTTAACACTTTCTCCTTCGGGTGCTAGATTGCGAGGACACACACTAATGGAATGCAAAATGCCAGTAACCTGCGAGCTCTCACCTGGCCCATCACAATCCATTTCGAATACCCTTTAAAAGTCATTTTTTTTCAATATTGATAGTTTTCATTTTCTTCCTTGTCTATTTATGGGCGAAAAGATGTCCTTTACAGCTCTTTAAACTTTCGGGTGCCGCGGCCATGAATTATTTTCTAATCTTATATTATGTGAAGTCTGAAAATTAAAATCTAAAAATAATATTTGAATTTTATGACTGCTCTTCATTAATAAGACTTCATTATGTATATAGTATAGGATTCAAAAATATTTTACTAATGAATAATCAAAATTTCCGTACATATATATGTAATCTCAACAACACTTCGGCTATGAAGTATTATTTTGTCGATTATTCTTTAATAAAATATTTTATTATTTTAATTTATGTATTATATTTGCATAAGAATTTAATAAATCTCAATTTGAAACTCAAAAAAAAATTTTTATTTTGATAGCAAAGAGCTTACGGCAATAATTTTGACTTGATAAAGATGAATGAGTTTTTCCACCGATACGTCGTTCGGTTTTAAATTCTAATGTGACCCAAGAACTCTTGGTTCAATAATTTTGATAGTCGTGGAAACGAGAAAGGAGATAGTCAGGATCTGGACTATAGGTGGTGCGTAGTTAATTATTCATACATGATTTTCGGCAGGTGATCCTTATGGAAGCCATACACGGAGATATAATCGATGGCATTCCACGTTGAGAGTTATAGAAAAAAAAATTGTCCTCATTTTTATAAAAAGTTTGAATGTAGACAAATTCTATATAATATAGCTGTTTATAAGTTGTTAATGACATTAAAAAATTATTATATTTTTGTTTTGTAGAAACGAATGTGTCCAAAATTATTGATCGAATGCTCATTGGTTTCAAAATTAAAATATTTAGAAAAAAATTATTAATGGAATTTTAAATTACTCATTTGAGACTGGTCTAAGACTTTTGCGGGTGTAACACTTAAATTCCAAAATTAGAAATGAGACATTAAAGTAATAATCCTTGAAGAATACTTTTTGATTTATAAATAATCGAAAAATTGTAGTTACTTAAATCTTATTAATGTAAAACTAATGTGTATATACTAATACAAATTTAATTATATATACCACTTTTGTTAAGAATGATTAGATTCGTAGATAAATTTAATAATACGGTGCTTGCGTGAATCAGACACATTAATTGCTGCTAACCATTGTAATTTTGTAACTAATTTACGTGCTCTAATGAACAAGCGGTTAATTATTTTATTAAATAACGTCACTAAATGTAGTTTTGAAATAATTTTATAGAATTAAATTAACGACCAATGCACAGACAAACCAAGTTTGAAACTTCTTCGGCCAATGACATACGCAATCAAATTTCTTGTGATGTTGACCGATTATAATTTTAAATTGGAAATATTTCGTTAAAAAATCTAAATTGTTCATTTTTTAATACAATAATTAAGAGGTTATACAGAGGTACATTTTTGAATGCATACAAATACGTATGAATTAAACATTAAGAGGTGGAATAGGAGAAAAATTTGCCTTCTGGTCTGTAGTTAACAATAGGAGCAATTTTATTTCCTATGGGGTTTACGTGAAGAAGTCTCAAAATTATGGACGATACGTTCTACGAATAATATATAAAAAAATTGATGGTTAATAAATTCTATAAAATTATTCTATTGTTATCGTTATCCCTGTTGACTGGTTTGACTTCCAAACAATAATTCATGAAATCTAAACAACACCTGATGTTTACAGTAGCACGTGTGTTTCTAACATATAATTATTACTCTCTCAAAGAATAATCATGGCGGAAATTAAATAAATAAATAAATGTATTAGAAAGTAAAAATATTAGGTAATAGATGAAGCAAATATGATGAGTACGATAATAATATTGCGAGTTCAAAATATTAACTCTACGTCGTTTCGTCCCGACTTGGGTGATTTCTTCAGGGGATTTAAAGTTATGAATAGATGAAACGAAAATGAAGAAATATATATATAGAATATCTTCGTGGTTACATTGAAGTCATGCGAGTCGGATAAACATGTGACTTACTGGCAAACATATTTATTTTATTTCTAAATATATAATTTAGCTTATTCTGCATTTTAATCATTACAATATCTACATCAATGTATTGTTCTTATTAATATGAATGTTTTCGAAATCGTGGCCCTTAAAAGAGAACATCGCCGGTCAATTCCCTATAGGGAAAAGATGATGAATAGACTTAAAATAAGGCTAGATATATGATAAAAATTTTGTTGTGTTTTTACTATCACAAATCGATACTCCGTGTTCGCAAAAGAAAACTCGAAATAAAAAAAAATCTCTATTACGTCCATCTTCTTCGCAGTAAATAAACCTATAAACACATTTATGATTTTAAGTCGACAACTAAAGTCAATAAATGTATCCCTTTTATTTGTTTTTTTGCAAAGGCTGGTAGTTTCATGTTTTTATTTTCGTCCAGCAAGTGCTTCGGCGGAGTGTTCATAGACGGCGTTAGCGTGCAACGTAATTTGGATTAGGTTCACAAGTCGACCGCCAGGTGGTCGCGGTAATGAATTGGTTTTCACTATTATTTACCAGCAAAATATATCTGAATTTTAAGCTCCCCGTAAGAAGGTCGATCCGTAGTGATTATGACATGTATATCATATAATCACATACAGATAACATTGACTCAATGTCTCTTAATGTAATAAATAATTAGCTACTATCCACCTGTTGTTGTCCTAAGACTGGTCCGATGCAACCCTCCATGATAACGTATCTTGCGCAAGCCTGTTCATTTCCTCATAAATATCACAACCTACATCCTCCCTAATCTGCTTAGCGTATTCTATCCTCAGCCTCCCTCTTCTGTTCTTACCCCACACGCTTCCCTCTAATGCTAATTTTAAGACCCTCATGTCTTAAAACGTGGCCTATTAATCTATCCCTTCTCTTGGTCAACGTCCCCTATTCTGTTTAGAACTTCCTCGTTTGTGATTCTATCCACCCCTTCTCATTCTCCTATAGCACCACATTTCAAGGCTTATATTCTTTTCCTTTCCGCAACTCTTATCGTCCACGTTTCGCACCCATATAACGGATCGCTCTATACTAACTTTTTTTTAGCAACTATTTTCTAATATTCACTCTTATATTACCGGTAAGTAAATTCCTCTTTTTTGCGAAAGCCTTCCTATTCTTTTCGTCTATTCAGTTTACAAATAAGTCAGAATATAATTGTTTAAAGCTGACTGGCAGCTGGTGAAGGTGTGTGTGTGCGTGATACTCGTGTAATATGAGAAAGTTTAGTGAACCGCAAAATATGACGAGTAAGGCAACGTATGTTAGTTCTTTCTTGTGCCTGGCTTGTAACATTTACCCGCCAACGATAAAGGCAAACGGGGAAATTCTTGGACTTGGGGTCTCTGAGTAAAAGCTCATGCAACACAACTCATGCCAACTCTCGAAACGAATTAGGACTTTTATACGTGATTGTTGTTCATCGCCAAATACTTACATTTACGAGGCATGTTGAATTAACATTTAATTAATTGGTTAATTAGTATTGTATTGAGGGGGAAGCGGAAGGTATGTCCAAAGATTTCCATTTTTGATCATCTGCCAATGAGATTTGTTTTATGAGGGGCGGGGTGGGGGTAATATAATGGCAGCGTAGAGAATACTTACGTGTATCATCAGCCTTCTGATCAAAACTTTATCTACAAATCCCCTCAGCAACCCCTTTCTTTCTTGCTGTACCATTCTTTAAAACTATAATTGGTCCAGATAGGGACCGTAATATTGTTTTCTCTCTTTAAAGACGATAAGTTGAATTGTTACTGTTGGTATTATAAAAAAAATGAAACGATTAATCAGTGAAAATAATATTTTGCCCGATACCAGAGATAAAAAAATTATAAGTAAAGGGGCGTTATTGTGGCGTTCAACCCTGAGACTCGTCTGATGCAACCCCTCCATGCCAACCTATCTGGCGCAAGCCTGTTCATAACTAGTACAACCCACATCCTCACTAATCTGCTTAGTGTATTCCATCCTGGCCTCCCTCTTCTGTTCTTACCCCACACACACTTCCCTCTAATGCTAATTTTACAAGACCCTCGTGCCTTAAAACGTGGCCTATTAACCTATCGCTTTTTCTTGGTCAACGTGCTCCATATTATTCGCTTTTCCCCTATTATGTTCAGAACTTCCTCGTTAGTGATTCTATCCACCAATCTGATTTTCAGCATTCGCCACGTTTCACACCCACATAACGCCACGCTCATGAGTGACTTTTCTTTCTAATTGTGTTCCGATGGGTCCGTAGTTAAACTAGAATTAGCGTTTTCCACCAGGAGCGCTCACGTAGACAAGAAAGGTCTGATATTAGAGGAGTAGTAGAGTGAGTAGCAGTGGAGTAGCCAGTTCATTGCCTCGAGTGGCAACTGATGAGCTTCGCTCCTATTGTAGTCTTAAATGTCGTGTGTTTTGAGCGTGGAGCACGTAGGCGGACGTGACGTCACAGGTGCGTCTCTGGTGCGAGCGGGTTGCCACAGATGGCTCCACAGGCACTCGGTTTGCCCGGAATTCGCAATGAAGTCACGTGTGACGACACACTTCACCGTACCGGTGAATAACCATCCTGGAGAAGAGGAAAGCGGTGGTCCTGGAGTTAGTCGAAGTGCTTCGAGTGCAGCTCGCCAGGTTTCGGTGGGCGACCGCTAGCTAACTGGCCTCGTGTGGGTGAGGGCCGCGTCATTGCCCAGGAATTTGCCAACCTGTTCATCAAATCTAGAAACTCCTCCCACAATAGTCATCGCCTCTTTCAAATACATGCATTCTCCCGTATTTGTATTGCGGATTGGTCTATGATTTTTATAACAATTTTTGAAAGACAGCCTTTTCGCATTTAATGCTGGCTTACTTTTTATGCTCTAATTCATGTTGCGTCTTTTCTTGGCTTCCATGTCTGCACGATTTTAATTGGAATTATTGAGGATTAAATTATATGACTATATATGTTTTGTTTGCCATTTTTTTTGCGTCACTTTATCTGTGTTTTATTGAATTCAGCGCCACTGTATAAGACGGAGTCGCGGACCTTAAAAACCTATACAAGTATCCTACTATCCAATAAAATTCTTTAAGAATGTAATTCAACAACGTAAAGAGGAGCCTTAGACTTCTGAGTTTAATGTCCATGATTTTTTTTAGGATATAGGTCGGCAACAAAAGTTGAAACGGACTGACGTGTACAATTAAGTTCAAATAATTAATGTTATTGTTATAACAAAAGCCCATGGCCAATTTAGTCAGAAAAAAATTGTTAGTATAAATTACTTGCAGTATTTTATGAGTTACATTTACATTTAAAATTTTAATAGGCCTCATCAAGCCAGGCACAAGAAAGGAAAACTAAATAAGTTGCAAAGCTATGGGAGATGAAATTATTATTATTTTAAAAAAGGCAGCAAACTCCTCTAAAATTTTATAGTTAACCACAGGTATTTAAATTAAAAAATAAAGCATATATTCCAATCCATGACCAATATCAGACAATTATCAAACATGAGTACTGTTGTAATTTATACATATTAGAAAGCAGTGATGGACCCGGAATAGGACCTTGTGGAACGTCTATCTTTATGTTCCAGGCTGCAACGTTTTACAGATTGTGGATACTTGCCTGTTACTATTTTTTCCTTTTAGTTGAGTAGAAAGCGCACCATGAATTTTAGCTTTTCAGCAACACCATTCTACTTATTTTTTTAAATTGAATACAGTAATCAACTCTGTGTTTTGGAGAGATCGCAAAAAAAATTGTAGTTACCAATTTATTTGTTTTTCTGCCTTTCTTGAATACTATCCTTCTACTTATTATAGAGAATTCTACGGTTTAAGAATGCGATTGCTAAACAACATATACTTGAATACGTTCCGAAGTGTCTCACTATTGTTGGCATGGCCTTTTAGAGTTGTGTAGCGGGTAATACTGTAATGGTATGACGTATAGTAATATCACGCGTTTTCGAAGTATTGGGTATTTGGCGGGGGCCGCATGCAGCGCCTCCAGCAGTCGCTCCTCCGCCTCCTCCTCCTCCTCCAGCGCTCAGTCTCAGTCAGCACTGTGCACGCGACCACCTCCTCCACTATGGACAACGGTAACACACTACATACCCACTCTAATCTTGTCTTCCTTCCCTTAACTCAGTTTAACCATCTACATCTTTATTATTAATTTTTCTCTATTCTTTTAAAATTACTTGCTCACATTGTTTGCTATGTTTTACTATTTTCTAATGATATTTGTTCTTGAATATCTCTCTATTATTTTATGGTGACGACGGAGCCGAATTGATCGTCGCAATTTTTAATTATTTAGTTTGCAAATAAGTAGCTTTTCTTTTCGTTGTACTTGTCAGGATTCTCTGGTGCGGGTCGACGACTTCTCGAGTCGTCGGCACTGAAAGTTACTGGTGTATGCATACGTTTGGTATCCTTAATTTGGATGTATCGTTATAATACCCGCGTACGGGCCAGACTGTCCAAGTTGAAGGCGCGTGAGTCAAGTGTTGGTTAGTTCCTTGCTTTGTGACGTCATCGGGTGACGGAGTGCATACCTATGAAGAAGGCTCCATTATCACTACTGTGTATAGTTTCATCATTTCCATGCCGTGGATGAGTCCAACTAACAGTTTCCGGAGAGAATAAAGCAATTCGGATGCGGTCGGGTCCACCAAGTGTCTGAAGTAAAGCAATGGTGACGTCGAGATCGGTGGCCTGTGACGTCAGCAGGTGAGGAGGAATTGCTTATTTTGTGGTGCGTGTGCCTGTGAATCTTGAGGCTCTCGGACACGCCTGGCATCCGAAGGAGATATTTCCAGCAGCTCCTTTAAACTCGGCGAGCCTCACGTGCTGATAAAGAAAGCGCCGAGGAGTGAAGCGGACAGTAAACTACGCCCCGACACATTCCTACGGAAAATATCGCAGGCTTACGGCTATATTTAGCGAATCGGTTCTTTCTATTAATAACCATCCAACATGAAGTGAACAGTGAATTGCTAGGCTGCGATTTTACAAGTTTGCCTTATTTTAAAAATGTATAATTAAAACCCAGCCAAAACGATCTGAAGAAAAGCTTGTCAAAAATCTGTTTCAAGTATTACTTCAAGATAATGCAGTGATACATAATTTTTAATGTATTAAATGCACAAGTAATAAAAACAACCCATATTCTCAAGCAAACAAAAAAGCTGCAAATTTGTAATTGGCTGGTGATAGAGAAATGTAGGAAATGATTTAAATATAGAAACACATTATACCACAATTATTGCAGTAGCGGATGGATAATTTTTCTAAAAAAAAATTAAAATTGTGAAATATGAGAAAGATAGTAAGGAGGAGCATTCAAGAAGTTATTACCACTGAATGGGAGGAGAAAAATTTATTGGGTATTGAACGGTAAGGCCAGTCTGATGATGTTCATTCATGTGTGGCATATTAAGTTTGTAATTAGTGGGAATGAGCAGTAATTACAAGACGAAGGTAATAACTAGGGATGGTAGAAGTATAGTAGACATAAAGAGTAGGAAAGCACAAGCGAGGAAGACTTTCGCGAAAAAGAGGAAGTTACTTATGGGTGATATAAGTGGGAATATTAGGAAATCGTTGCTGAAAATATGTTCGTATGGGTGCGAAACGTGGACGATAGGAGTTGCGGAAAAGAAAAGAATAGATGCCTTTGAATTGTGATGCTATAGGCGAATGAGATGGGTGAATAGTATCACTAACGAGGAAGTTCTAAGCAGAATAGGGGAAAAGCGAACAATATGAAGGACGTTGACCAAGAGAAGGGATAGATTAATAGGCCACGTTTAAAGACACGAGGGTCTTGTAAAATCAGCATTAGAGGGAAGTGTGTGGGGTGAAAGGAGCAGACGATCGCTAGACAATTGGGGCGGATGTGGGATGTGCTAGTTATGGGGAAATGAAAATGCTTGCGCAAGGTAGGTTAGCATGCAGGGTTGTATCAGACCAGTCTTAAGACTAAATACCACGTCACAAAGGAGTATAGAAAGAGGTTTTGCTCAATAACGTGGAAGAAGAATTGAAAAAAAGGAGCCAATTTAATCATAATTAAATTTTAAACATAATGAAAGCAAGCGAAACTTGTCGTTGATTTTTTAGATATATTATATTTTATTGCACCTTAAGAGGTTCTAAAGGAAGGAACGACTCGTGTTATTTTTATTATTATTATTTTATCTTCATAAAAATTAAATTCTGACTAATTTAACTGTTTTATTTATTTATTTCACCGCAGACAGATAAACTTAACTATTAATAAATAAATAAGAATTTTTTATTCCATCCTCATTCCTTTCTGATATAAAGGCTCTGTTTTTTTTATAAATAAGGCGCAGTGGTCCAATAAAACTAGTTACCAAAAAAAGCATTCTAGTCTTTAATGAGTATATTTTTTTAGGAAATATTTCAAATAATTCTAATGTAGTAAAAATAAGTTTTTTTTATTATGAGATGTCAAATACATTAAAGGGAAATGCGAATTACAGCCGGTGGTATTGATTCTGGACACAGAACACGGAGTTCAGATGTGAATCAATTAATGGATTCCAAATTGCTCGCTAATTGCATGGACGGAAATGGCGTAGGTGTGTGTGTGTGTGGTTGACTGAGTCGGTGACGTTTCCAAGGTCGTTCCTGGAAAACACTGGGGTACCTGTTCATGTGGCATAATTGCGAAAGCCTCCGATACTGCGTCCAGGAATTCTAATTACTGGATATTAACCGAAGCACAGTGACCGGATATTATCAGCGCGACGTCAAGTACTTGTGTCTATATAGATTTATATAGCCTTTATGTAAAATAATTCCTTAACACAAATCTGTGACTAGGTTTTAATAAAGCAAATTATTCAGTTTTATAGACTCTTGTGGAACTGCAGACGTGGTTCAGTTCAGATCAGATAAAAAAATTTGGACCGTGGACGTTGCAGAAGCAACGTGAAATTTTATAATATTTTTTACTATATAACTGATGAGGTCGCCAAAGTTGGGCGGGGGGGAGACGAAACGTATTCAAATTAAATTATTACATTTGTGAGTCTTGGCCGTTCTTTGTGATGTATTTAAGAAAACTGTCGAGAGAAAAAATTTAGGTTGAAACTATTGTCTTTAATCCTACAGGACCAATTCGTCTCTTTTTGTTTTACCTACAATGGAATTTGGTAAATATTTTATGTAACATAGACTATTCGATGGAACATCAGAGGTGAAAACGTCACAGAATTTACATGTTGCAAATTACTCCATAATGAACGGCGGTGTAAATGGAGAAAATATCAAGTTTGGCCGTCAAAACCAATATATATATATATATATTTGAGAACCGTTTTCAAATCTTGATATTTATCACCGACGTACTGAGCCTTTGATTTTTTAGGGAAGCTTCTTTCATTTAGCCGGTCTTGATGACGCTAATTAAATTAGGCCATTAAGGAGGTTAATTCTTAGGTCAGCTCCCTTGCGAATTATATTTCACGACGAAAAAGACCGGGCTACAGAAATAACCAGCTGTCATAAACAAAGGGTCCCAAAAATTTCCAATGTCACGCGTTCAGTTTTCCTAGTTGCTATTGTGTCACGATGAAACTTGGAAGTTGACCGCCATAGGGTTTCACTGATCGACTTGGGAAAGACACGCAAATTTGTACAATATGTGAAATAAAGAGATGTGCTGATAAAGTCACCCGTCGTAAACAGTTCGGTGGAAATAATCGCAAAAACCATCTCGAGGTCCTAATGTTGCTTTCAGGTTCTCCAGACATCGGTCCGTGTGATTGCTTCTTAATAGATCATATTTATCTTAGAAGCAATCACTACAGCGGTTCCCTACTAACATTAACTTCATATTACTGCAATAATTTCATTCGATACGAGTGTGACTTGCGCCTTTTATAATGGCGTAAATCCAAATTCAAAGTTCAAACTATTTAATTTCTAGCTCAAAGTAGGAAGGCAGTAAGTAAAAGTTGTCGACTTTTGAAAATATTTCAGGGATAAATGTATTATAATTAATTTATAAAGACAAATTCATTTTTCTTGGTACGCAAAAAAACCATTTTCAAAGATATAAGTGCTTTATGTAAATGTCTCAGCTCAAAAAATACCTTATTCATTGATTTTTTTAAAAACAATTTTTAGAGCCAATCAGACAGCAAATTTTATTATTATTTAATTAATACAAACACTATAATATAAGTAATATGTATTTTAAACTTAAAGTCAGAAAATTAAATTTGTATTTCTATTTTTTCCAACGTATGGAAAAACCTTTACTTTTAAAAGAAATGTGTGTCGTAACTTGAATGGGAAATATTTTGAGGTACTATTTGTTTACATAAAAAGGCAAACGTCTTTAATTGTATCTTCTGAAAATGAAAACATTAATTTCTTAAATGAATAATACAATATTTCAGTTAATCATTAATTTATAAAGTTAACAAATAAGGATCAAAAGAGGCAATAAGGCGGAATATTTTATTAGATTTAACACATTAGGTACAACGTTTGGGACTTGTTTAGGTAAAAATTTTCTGGTGTTAATTTTTTTGTGGATTACTAACCAAGGCGTTCTATGAAGAATAGGAGGAGAGAGAACAATTTGGAAAAATTTGACCTAGAGAATTCATATATTATTAGCCCACGTTTTGAGACATGACGGTTTTGTAAAATTAGGATTTGAGGGATGTGTGTGGGGAAGAACAGAAGAGAGAGGCCAATAAGCAGATTAGGGAGCATGCCGTGTTGCATCAGACCAGTCTTAGGACTGAATATAGCAACAACAATTTTTTGAATTAAAATATATCAAATAAATAAAATAAAAATTTTGTTCGGCTGTAACTGTCGCTGAAGATGGTCCGATACACCAAATTCTTCACATGTAAATTCAATAATCTTTCCGACTGACGGGAGTCGAGGAGAAATATGATGTATTGCTAAATTGTAAGCCTGAGGAAGTCTCAAAATGGAGATGAAACGTCGCTTTTGTTAATAAATAGTTCCTTATTTAATGGTGACTTTTTTCGCAGTCTTTTTAATTATTGTTAATATTTAAGTCAGAAAACTATGATGTAAAATACATGTATCTGCATATTTTCAATAAATTTAATAGCAGAAGAAATGTGATCACGAATCCTTTTACCGGAATATGGACGGAACAATGTCTCTAATAACGTTGAATATTATAATTATTGCCGAATTATAAATATGATGTATATACACACACACACACTCAAAAAAAATGCAGGAGGAAAACAGCTTTTGTAACGTTCACCCCGAAATACACATTTCCACTGTCAAATAAAGTAGGAAAGATGCAATCAACTAACTGAATTTCTTGGAATGAAATATGGTTGAAATTGTTGTCAATACAGACTTGTTTTATATTTCAAATTTCCACCGTCAACCAGTTTTATTTGTTTCTAAAAATTTATTTCATTTCTTTTAATCTGATTAAAGTTGAACTGAAATATGATCGGGAAATATTACCAATCACTGACGATTATTCAAATACTAGCAATTCTGTTTCAATACCGATAATAGTTGAGGATTTGGCTGGCTTTAGTGTCAGACACCGCTACGACGAAGGATTTGCATATTTGGGCGACCTACAGTAAAACATTTTCCAAAAATGAGACCTTTCGGTCCGTGTTATTTTTAAATGTTTATGTATTACTCGATTTTTCGTCATGACTCTTGATTGGATTATCCCTTGTGGAAGACGGTGCATTTTCAAGTAATTTATGCGTGTAGTTGGGCAGATTTGACGTAACACGTGTGTGTGTGTCTGTATACGGAGGATCCGTGGGCAGGTGGGAGGTAGGTGGTCGAGGGCCGCCGCTTCCACCGCTCTGCTCTATTCTTAGTGAGCGCCTCAGTGTTTCGCGTGCGTGACATGGACATGGACATGGCCACCACCACTGCAAGGAACCCGCAACTCTTCTACAAGCCGCCCTTCCGCAACCAGGCCGAGTGGAACAGGTACTTCGGTGAGTAAAGCTCTTCACACGCAGGGTTTTTTTTCTTTTCAAAATCAGTTTTTGCAAAGTAGTACTGCTCTGTTTCTACTCCCTCGGTCACATCCGTTAAGACACCTCAAAAAAATTTCGAATCCCAATTCGTGTGGTTTGGTCGCTAAAAAAAACCAAACCATGAATGTTTAAGGCACCATATCTAAATGAGGTTGCCCGTTGCGTCAAAACATCCTGAGCGGACGGTGAAACCCAAAATTGGTCACACACGGTCTCGCGATGTCGTGTTCAATATAAAGCACCTCTTTGCTATGATAAACCCAAATGTGGGGGTTTTCCTTGATCGTTGAGCATTGAATATTATCGGTTTCCAACCTCCGTAGTCCCAGTGACCTCTTCGTAAATTATGCCGTCATCGTGCTTATCGTCGTTCAGTTATAAATTTTATTGAAATCATCCTTCCGCTTCTTTAGGTTGTGACATTGTAATCAACCTTGAGGATCTATTTCCCTTTCCGTGCTACCTGTGCAATGACTCACGTGCCCAGGGTCTAAATTGCTCGGTGATGACAGGCTCTTGCATTTCCGTCAGCAAAGCTCATTTATAAGACTGGACCTGTTCCAAAACTCTTGCATTTCGGCGACCCGCGAGTGCGTCAGTGATGAACCAATGTTAGCCCAATGTTACCATGGTAACCGGGGGGGATCTCTACAGCAAAAGAGCCTCGACGTTGATATTCGTTTTTGGCACAACCTCGACCTATTTTCGTGGAGGAGTTGGCGTCTATTCATAGATGAACTAGCACAACAATCACAGATGCGCGCCTAACCGACTTTTGAGAAAACACACGCCCACTCGCTCCATCGCGCGACGAAATATGTTTCCTCTAACTAGTTCCCAAAATTACCTTGTAATAATATTCTTATGATGCGCTTCAAAAAATGAACAGGTTTCTAAACGCTGGTGGTCGTGGACTGAATGGACCCAACATTTTGATTGTGGGTGAAACGAATCTGAGCTCAATGAAAATAAGGCAGCCATTTGTTGGAAAGTACGTGTGGTAAACACAAAATAAAATGTCCTGGCCCCAAAGACCCGTTAATGATGAACAGGTTTAACGCTGATTCCAGAGACAAAACTCTTGGTCTTAAGCTGCTGGATGCTGAGTTGTCATAAGATAGGGAACAAATCCCGGTGTCAGGATGTGGATTTTTGGATAGGAATATTTTCTCCTGGTCGTCGTCGAGCTGCAACCTCGTCTCCGCTTCCAGAAGGATTTTGATGAGAGCTCTATTCTCTGAACTTCGAATCACGGGTTCAAAAGAAAGAAAAAAAAGCCTGTCCCGCTAGATTTAAATGCGGTGGTAGATTTTGAGCGTCTCGTGGTTGCGCAAGTGCGTTACGTGGGAGGCGGTTTCTGGCGGAGGCGGTGGCGAAGGCCACGTTCGTCGTACGCACAAATAGGGACTCGCCTCTTTCTTACGGACAGGTGCCTGCGCCTAGCTGATACCGTAAACCTTGGCATACGAGGGTTCACCACGTGACAGTCACCGCACCGTGGCAGGAAGGAAGGACAATTTATTTATATCATCCCGGTACATTATTGGTCAACACACAACCTAACCTAACCTCAAATATACTCCAAGTATCTCAAGAGAGTCCAAATACCCCCCGGTACAATAGCAGGAATAAATATATTTTCAGTATTCTATCAGAATAAAAAATTTCCTCCACTTAATGGCTATAAATTTTTTACTTAAATTGCATGTTAAATGTCATAATGTAACACAGCGACTTGCATTACACCAAACTCGATAGTTTCCTTTTTATTTTCATATTAGAAATTACTAAATTTTAAAATTTACTTGACGCAGGGAAATAAAACCGATCTATCAATTTATGCATACATCGTTTCGATGATCCAAAGTTAACTTTTTTTTTGTCAGCAACAATAGATAGTAAGTGGGATGAATGATACAAGGACTTACAACTCGCAGTTGGTTTCCACACCGTGGCAATTCCAAGAAATCCTTTCGTACAATTTATATTTTTATTTATATTCATATTATATTAATATGTTCTGCAATATATCGCAATTAAATATGTACGGATATTTAAATTAAATCTTTTTTTAAAAAAAACTCATATTTTCATTGAAATCCGTTGAGCCGTTTCGGAGTCTATTCGAGACGAACGTACGGAGCAGACAGACAGACACTTCAATTTTATTTGAAGCTTCATTTATTTTAAAGAAATTAATTAAGAAACTGAAACTTTTAATAATTAATTTTTCATCGAAATATTGTTACTTTAAATAAATAAATAAACAATACAACCAATTTGTCAGCAGACAAATTTATATTTATGTTAAACATATACGAAGTTATGATCATATTTGTTGGTCTCGTCAGGAAAAATCGGCCCTGTAACTGTCGCAGGACGCAGTCCATAGCACAAAGCTACCCACTTTTTTATTGACCTGCTATCCCTTTAACATTTACCTGATGAAGTCCACAAATGTGGGCGAAACTACGTGGATGTATTAAAAATATGTATCGATATGTAGGATGAGGAACTCGTACTGATCAAAACCATCAGTTTATAGAACGGAACGGTAAGAAAGATATGCGTTCCTTTATATCTACTGTAAATGGAGAATGGTCGAGGGCAGGGCTGCCACCCTACTTTACCCTCCTGCTCCAATATACCTTTCCTTTCTCCCAACACTTAAAAAAAATCGCACAGAATGAAGCTTATATTTTATATTTTTGACTTTCAACCGCTACAAGAAAAAACTTTGCCCCACTGTTTTACGATGCGCTGGTCAAGCGTTAGTAGAGGTCCAGTAAGTAATTAATTTAAAAATAAAGTAAGACACACAGATGATACAAGCATTGCGGATCGGTTTGGAACGGTTTGCACTGTCTTTTGATAATTTTTCAGACCATTTACAGCAACAGTTCGAAATCTATGAGTTGTCGAACTATAGAAACGAAATACAAAAAAAAAATTGATTTTTTCGGTTTTTTCGCCAAAGAGTAAATATAAAAAGCTTTTTAATTTTTTATTTACATATCATAAAATAGCATTAAATTCTGAGTAAAATGTAGGCCAATCCAAAGGTGCTCTACTATTTTGAGAGTGCTTACCTTGTCACCTAAACCCAACACACAATAGGAATAGTGTGAGTAGGCGAAGTTGGGGGGGATGGAAACACGTGTTAGTGGACGTTGTCGTGTGTGTCTCAAGAGTTGGCGTCGCATGGCGCCCGCCGTCTTTCCACAACAGCCGACAAGACGTGCCAAAGACGCTCTAATTTGCCGGCACATATCAAGTATCAAAGCGACGCCACAGGTGTGATCTGATCTGCTGCAAAGGTCAACACACATTCGTACCCGACTATGAAACAAGTTATACATACACGTGCATGCAATTGCGATGACATTCATCGAAAGATTTTGCATTTACTATTGGCCTAGAATTGGGCGTAAGTCCGGCGCCAGATACAAAATGAAATTACTTAATCTAAAAAACAATCATAGTCCTTTAAAATTTATATACCCCTGAAAGAATAAAGGGAAAGACTACAAAAATTAAATAAACTTTACATTTCACTTCACTTCGGCTATAACATTAAAATTCGAATATGAATTTTTATTATTCACAATAACCACTTCACGTTTTATGAGATTTGTCCTGAATTTATTTTCGTGAAGAGGATTTCCTCCAAACACTCCTGCCACAGGTAAATTATTCCAGTCGTTGATGCTCCTATTTAGGAATGAGAATTGATGATCCCATCTACCTATATAAGTGGAGCTAATTCCAATCCATGGTTTTTGCCCCGTATAAGCTTTTGTTTTTGGGACAGTATCCCCAACCTAGTTGTTCTACTTTTTGTTCCCATGACCCTGTGGCCCTCCTACTCGCATAAAAATTAGCAGCCCTTTTCTGAACTTTCTCTATTGATTCTACTTGATTTTTTCTATCTAAAGATGATTGCAGAAACCCAATAAAACATGTAAAGGAACTAACTTCAGCGTTTCGACCTTTCTCAAATTTCACCTTGTGCGTGGATATTTTATTGAAGCTCTTCGACGACATATGAGGCTATGGGAGCAATGGTGGGTGGCCTGCCTAAGGGACATTTAATGTTTTTTTTTGAGAACATTTAAAAATATTTTTAGTATTTCCCCCCTTGTTTTGTTTTTACATATTTGACTTACAGTACCCTTACTGCGTTGGAATTAATTTGGAAAAAAAAATCGAAACAAACCGGGCTGCTATGGCACTGTTGATCACGTCGCCTCATTTTTATGTATAAAATTCCGGTATGTGTGTGTGTGTGTTCTTAATTCTTCTCCGAAGCGACTTCACCGATTTTGACGATTTTTTTTTATGGTGTCTCTTACCTGGTTCTTGGTCTGACCCTGTAGGTGGCACTGCTGTCCAGATCCAAAATATTTTCGACCAATATTTTTTTTTTGGTTTCTGCATATAATCGCAAATTTTCTGCCTGATCGTTTGAATAATCTGTGTCATTTGATTTACCCGTCAAGCTCATTGCGTCGTTGCTTGCCATTGTTTTGACATTTCGATTTAGGATTGCTGAGTTCTGATATATTTCGTGTATTGTAATTGCGTGCTTACTCAGTAAATTATTTATCAGTTAATTTCTAAATTTTAAAAATTTAATGTATTTGAAATAACGTATTTTTGCAAATGTGAAAAGTGCATTGTTTGAATTACGATTTGTACACGTGATCACTCGTAAACTGTTTGTTAGAATTTTTTTTATTGATAATAATTTACTTGACCTGTTTTTTAGATTCAATAACAGTTGTTAACAATTTTTCTTTGTGGTCATTTTTTCATGTTAAATGTATGATACAATATAAGTATGCGTTAGTTTGCTGTAGATATCTTTTTTTGTTGGGTAACAGGCTACATGAGGGTGATCCTGAAACAGGCAACTCCCCTTTAATAGCATAGGAAGGGAATTGAAAAGGGGGGATGCGGAAGGTAGAGCAAGGTAGCCCAGGGTTAACTAGGGCCCCCGGGCTATGGTTTAAGGATCCTACCCTCGCGGTGTTTCACCTAAAGAGATGCAGGGAAAACCCTAGAAAACCTGCATCAGGTAGGTCGGGCATTGAGTGGTACTATTCTCACGCCCTTCCGAATGACGGGAGACGAGTCTGCTGTGGGGACGCAGCATTCCCTTCTCCGTGTCTCCACCAGTTTCAGGAGGCAATTGGCCGGCTGATCCAATGGGATCTGCGGACAGCTCTTGTTATATGCCCAAGGTCTTTGACCCCGGTACATATACTTCCTAAAATAGGTGAAGGTGTCTCGGCATGTGAAAACTTTGATAAAAAGTACCCAGAGAGAGTGTGAGGCATCCCCGACATGATCAGGTGAGCCCCATAGTCACTCAGGGCTCATCAAGATCATCATCTGTTACACAAGTTTTATTATTATATTTTTTCGTGGAGAGACTGAAGGAGAGAATTCTTAATTTCTTTGTCTCCTCCGCATCCTTTCCATACATTTTGTTTGTGAAACAACTCCGGTTTTCCGGTTACGACCCCCACCTTTCCGGATCTCCATGATGCACGACATGCTTCTTTTCTCCTATCCTATGTTGCACACAAATCTAGCGAAATTTTCTTCCCTTTGTGTTCTGGTTCTAGTTTTGGCCGTCAATGCCAACCAACACAGTGTGAAACGCAGTTAACACACACGGAGACGATAATATTTATATTCATTTAGAGGACATATGAAACATTATTCGTATAAGTGTTTTTGGTGCAGTGCAGCGAGGAAGAGAGGTGAAGTTTTGGACGTGAGTATTTCTACTCTGGAACGGAATCGTAAAATGCGCAGGTGTGTGCTGACTGACTCAATCCAAACGGCAAGTGTCGAATCCTGATGACAATCCAAAAGTGAACTTGCGAAGGTCAGGATGGATTCCTTACAGGACGTGAAGGGCGTACCCTGACAAGAGTGACAAGCATTTATCATCAGAATGCAGATCACATCCGCCATTTCACAATTTGAACTTGCAACCATTCAATGGCGTCGGATTACCCACCCAGCTGTCGAACTCGGTTATATCAAGAAAATTTTTACTTTTTCAGTTGAAATCATTGTTTTTTTCTTCATAAATACACCTGGAAATAATGAGTGAAAACTCTGATATGTAGAGCAAACCTGTCGAGCATCGGAAAAGTCCTTAGGACAATACATCAGCTCAGCAACCATCTGTGTGCACTTATTTATTCCAGACCGTACAGTGAGCATGCAACAATCTTTATACATAGCCGAAAAACTTGTTTCCGAATCACATTTCCCACTACCTTTTGTAAGGCTGACAACGCAAAAGAAATCAGTTAAAACGTCTGTGCACATAGAGTCGAGAAAGTGCAAATATCTTTCATACGATGAACTAGGGGGTTCGATATTTATTTGTTTATTTATTGTCAAAATAAATTATCTTGTTGGATTAAGTAAAAGCAAATTAAATTTATTTACAGCAAAACAAAAGAAAACGACAATAATTACTCAAGTTTAGGGTCCAATTTAAATATTTACCACGGCTAACTCAGCTTATAATAAATCTCATAAGGGTCATTTTGTGGGGATTTTTGCAGCAGAACGACAGTCATGACACATCTCAGACAGTGGCACAGACACGTACCTGTTTTCCTTCGTTCTTCCGCGTTCGTCAGGCGGCTCCTTCCAGTGCTGATTTCTGCCGTCGATACCCGGTCTTCTTTCTAGGAATTCTGGGGCCCGGATTAAGTAGATGGGGCACTTTCTGCTCGCTGCCGTCTATCTTTTTTTCAACTACCCCCCAGATTAGATAACAAACAAACAAATCCGAATCTTCCATTCGCGTCCGATCAACTTCTATTCCACCACTAGCCGTGCCGTGGATCAACCACCACGCAAAACCCTCCAAACTTGTTCTTTCTTCCAATCTCCTTGCCTGACTGCCAAAATTTCTCTCCTCCATCCTCCACCCGACCATGAAATGCATGTTGGATCACCTAACCCTCAGCCTCCAATCAAAAATTAAGCTTGGCCCACGGTTTCTCTCCATAATTTCTGGCCTTCCAAAATTCCCGGGCTCAAAGAACTGATCTCAGGTTTCAGATTGAAAGTCTCCAAACGGTGTTTTTGGCACGTTCTGAAATACGACGTCTCGGCTCTCTGGTACCTTGGTGTTTACTTGGACGGCTGTCTCCAACGTGGGGAATTCTTCACCCAGTGACGAAATAAAATGGCGGTTGCCACATACACTCATTACATTTACTCTGTGGTAGAGTTGAAATGGTAAGGTAAACCGACCGCGCCGTTAAAAATGGTGGAACTGGATTGTCATCTTCAACAGTCTTAACGTTTTCATGAACGATTCTCGGCTGAGAGACAACGTTTCGGCTAAATTCATCTCACAGTCGTCAGGTGCAAGTGCAAGTCTTAACGTTACTGAGAATAAACAGCCGTACATTTCTTTCATCGAAAACAAAAATGGAAAACGGAATTGTACGTAATGAATGGAGCAGTTAATAGAGTGTATTAATTGAGAGGCTTAAAATTCAACCGCATTCCGGCCTAACTTGGACGGTCCTGTCTTTTAAAGACCTAGCAGGTCACTTTACTACGAAATATTTCCAATACATTTCTATACGTTACGTTGTCCTATTTTCTTTTAAATTTTACAATCAAAATTCGTATTACTTTATATTTGTTTTATTGTTATCTATGTTAAAATGAAAATTGGATAAAATAATTCTGTGAGATTGGGATAAATGCATTTTGTAGTATTTAAGACATTTGGTTGGCTGTAGTTTTCTACGTTTCGGTCATGAGCGCCTTCCGTGGACGCATCTATTCTATTCTACGACGATTTTCCCTCTTTGTTGCATTCTTACTTTGGTATATGAACTCAATTATATTCTGCGATTACGAGCAATTAGGATTATTCTGCATTTAATCTTGTGACGTGGGATCAGGTTCAGTCTTCTAAGATTTTTTTTTTCAATTATATTTATATTTGACCAGTAGGAAATGAGCTCGGGCTTTGTACAATCAATTCTTGACGCGTGACCCCAATTGTCTACGTGATGAAATCCTCCCTTGGGATGGAGGAACTTGATATGCTGACGATTGAGTTGTTTTGGGCGGTGGTGAGTAATTGTCTTCCTCCTTTTTATCGGCGGCAGTAAAGCGATGTCGTCACTGCCTGTTGGCTAGGAAGTGACGCAGCGTCCGTCAATCAAGCCACACAAAGACAAGCTTCCATCACGTCTCCTTTACTATCCTACAACGCCCACAGTACCGGGAAAAACAGTTCCTCCAGGTACCACACCACTGGAATAAAATATCCAGAAACGAGATTATGATTAGCAATTAGAACAGAAGATCAAGAAAAGAAAGCCGTAATCAAGGATGCAGGTCTGTCGCCCATGCTGTTTAACTTACATATATAGAACAGGCGATGAAGAAAGTTAAAACGGAACATGGAAAAGGAATCAAACTGCAAGGAGAAGAAGTAAAATCCTTACGCTTTGCCGATGATATTGTAGTATTAGGGGAGTCATAATGAGACTTGGAAACAGTAATAAATGGAATGAACGGCGTCCTGGAGAAAGAGTTCAGTATGTGGATTAATAAACGGAAATCAAAGGTAATGTAGTGTAGTTTAAGAAAAAGTGGAAAAAGAAAAGGTGTTACATTCGGAAAGGATATTTTGACGGAAGATAAGGAATTCTGCTACTTGGAAAGTGTAATGACTAGGGATTGTAAAAGTATAGTAGATATAAAGAGTAGGATAGCACAGACAGGGAAAAGTGGAATTTACGGGTAATGTGAGTATTAGAAAATGGTTGCTAAAAATATTGGTATGGAGCGTGGCGTTATATGGGTGCGAAACGTGGACGAAAAGAATAGGAGCCTTTGAAATGTGGTGCTACAGGCTAATGCTGGGTGAATATGATCAGTAATGAGGAACTTCTAAACAGAATAAGGGAAGATGGAACAATATGGAGGACGTTGACCAAGAGAAGGATAGATTAATAGGCCATGTTTTAAGACACGACGGTCTTGTAAAATTAGCATTAGTGGGAAGTGTGTGGGGTAAGAGCAGAAGAGGGACTATAAGGATAGAATACGCTAAAAAGGTTAGGGAGAATGTGGGGTGTGTTGGCTATAAGGATATGTAAAGGCTTGCGCAAGACAGGTTAGCATGGAGGACTAGTCTTAGGACTGAATACGTGTTGGAGTTAATTACTGTAATGTTTTGTGGTGGTCCCGCAAAATAGTTTTTGCACCGTCCTCATGTTGCGTCGCCACTTCCGATTCTTCCAGCAAGTTTACAATATCTCTGACGTTCTGCGACACGTCACGTCACGTCAGAGGTAGTCTTTATAGTAACAAGGCGTTCAATAGACATTTTCTCTGTCGTGGAAAAAAAAATTGTGAAGCAAGTTACGGGTTTCCGGTGCGATGTGTGATATTTATAACGGTCGGCGCTTTATCTCGAAAACGTTACCGACTGCTATCCTTTCTTTACAACATCCTTCAAGTCAACAAGGAAGCCGGCAACAGCGCTCGTCAGTGCACCACATCCCCTGGCTGCAAAATTCACTCATCTCAGTGCTCGTGCCCTGCCACAATATTTAAAAATTATCGCTCCATTACTCATCGATCTTAAAAGGTACCGTAGAGATGTTGAGGTTTTCCTCTGGCTGAAAAGGTGGTGGCTCTCTCCTATAACTTCCAAATATGTGAAGATGCTTCGTCCTAAATCTCCGTTTTTTTTCCGTAAAGACACGTTAAGTGATTTTAAAGATCACAAATTACACAGTAGGACAAAATAAAGAAATATTGTTGTTGTGATGGTATTCAGTCCTAAGACTGGTCTGATGCAACCCTCCATGCTAACCCTTTCTTGCGCAAGCCTTTGCATATCCGTGTAACTAACACACCACTTAGCTATTCTATCATTGGCCTCCCTCTTCTGCTCTTACGCCACACACGTCCCTCTAATGCTAATTTTACAAGACCGTCGTGTCTTAAAACGAGGGCCTATTAATCTTCTCTTCGTCAACTTCCTTCATATTCTGTTTAAAACTTCCTCGTTAGTGATTATATCTAAAATTAGTTGCAAAGTCAATATTGCTTCTCTTGTCTCTACATTCTCCCTAAAACCAAAATCAATATTTACGAAAAAAATCTAATTTAACTTTTCACGTTATGTAACCTATTCACCAGATTTCTATGTTCCGTTAATATGTGCTAATGTAAATTGTGTTGGTCGCTAATGAGTTTATAGTTGACGCGACCTAAAATACACAATAAAAAAAAATAGTCTGCGACATTTTTCCATTCTTGTCTATCTTCTAAATTAACTATATGAAATTGAGCATTCCCAATAATTTAGCGTAGAATAGGTGGTGAGACACGGAGGAAACTAAGTTGTAAGATGGATGAGGAAAGGACTGGAGATAGTGAGTGAGTGGTCGGTCGCTCCTGCGGCGTCAGTGCAGTGTGCAGCGAGACGGCGGCCGCAATGGACGAACAGTCCTACGACTCCTTCGACTCGGAGATTCACCTCGTGTCCGTCGAGAACGTGCTCAGTCTAGGTAAACCTAAACACTCACACATTTATTCCGTCAAAATGAAGGGAAATTATTTACTTCTTACTACTACTGCGAAAGTGTAATAACCCTAATATGGTAACCTATTTGTTTCCTAAATTCTTCCCCTTCACATCTTCATCTCCAAAATTGAGTTTTATGGCCTGTCTGTGATTTTGTTTCTAAATTTTCAAAAATTCTTGTGTTTTGTAATATCTTAGCACGTTTAAGTCGTCTCATTAATTTTTTTTTACAAATTTCCTTTCATATTTCATTTATTTATTCATCTCTTGACTTTCCAGAACTACACAATATTTTGGTGTACCAATGGTCTATGTATAAGTGTTTCAGAATATAAAATACGACATAATTGAAACCACAGGTTAATAACCAATATTTCTGTGTTACGTATTAAAAAAAAATTTCAGTTTAGAGAATAAAATTCATTGAAACGCTTTCTTGGTTCCTTTTATTTGAACAGATTCTTGAGATCCAATTACTGTTGCTGGTCTGATGCTAACCTATCTTGTACAAGCCTTTCCTTTCCTTATGTATGTTCCTAATCTGCTTAGCGCATTCTATCCTTGGCCTTACTCTACACACTTCCCTCCAATGCTAATTTTACAAGACCCTCGTGTCTTAAAACGTGTGGCCTATTAATTAATCTATCCCTCCTCTTGGTCAACGTCCTCCATATTGTTCGCTCTTCCACCCTATTCTGTTTAGGAATTCCTCGTTTGTGATTCTATCCACACATCTCATACTCCAGTGCCACTACATTTCAAAGACTTCTATTCTGTTCCTTTCCCCCCCAACTCCTATCGTCCACGTTTCGCACCCATATAACGCGCCACGCTCCTTACGAACATTTTTAGCAACGATTTCCTAATATTCACACTTTTTTAATTAATTAATAATCGCGTGGTAAATTCCCAGTGCTGCTTGATGGTCAAGGAACGTTGTTAGTTAGTGCCTTCATCTCGTAAACGTGTGATTTCACATAATCCGTCTGTAAGAATTCCAAAAGCGGTGGTGAGTGGGGTTTCATAACCATCCAATAAATTTGCGTTACTTTCTTCCCTACTGTGTGTGTGTGTGTGTGACACGTGACCACGTCCTCTTGGCAGAAGACAATTTTTTGACGCCAACATGTGTGCCAGCAATCCGTTTATCAGATTCCCGTATCAAGCCAAACACGGCACGAAGCTTACGTTTCAAACAACGTTGCCGACGTTAACCTTTCGCGCTGTCTTATGGATTGTGCCGGTTATTTCCTGTGGTTTGTACTGTGCGTTGGTAAAGTTGGCCCCATGGTTGAAAATTACATTTGTTCTTTACACAATATATGAGATTTTAGTCGTCGTATTTTTTATTCATATGTTGTATGTAATTTTTTTCCCCCCCGAGTACATTCACAATGTTTGTGTGTGTGATTTTTGGAAGTAGTTCAGTTGATCAAGCACCGTTTCATGTGGGTTTGGCGGGCGCTGACCAGACCAGGGAGTTGTATTCGGTGAAGCTGGTGTTGTGCATGTGTGTTGACGTTACGGATCTGACCTTTCCCAGCGGCTGGTGGCAGCTGTCTCTCCTTCATTTCTTTAACCATGTTTACGAACAACACATGTGATGGTGGTCCTTGTTTTTGCTCACAGATCCAAGGCCGCCACTGCTTCGACTGGTCTGTTTCGGCGTCAACCTAGTGTTATTAATTCGTTATTTACGTGGAAGTAATGGCTGTACATCGCGTGTAACTCATTCCTTTCAGCGTGGCCGTATTAATGACGGTTTTCTAGTTGTTTCTGTTGACGGACCGGAGGCTGCTGCGGCGGCAGAGAGACAGCACAAGAGTCGCATTCCTTTGCGGGTTCCTGTAAAAGGCGAAGACCAGGTGTGCGTACCTCTACCTATCTCCAGATAACAACTATCTGCCCTGACGACGAACCTGCCTCCAGCTTCCTCTATTCACAGCTTTCAGTTTCTCGACGATCGCCTCCGTCTCCCGGTTTCCGTCGCTTCACAAGCAATGCGTTTGTATCACGGGGGGGAAAGTAGGTGGAATATCAAATATTTTGCCGTCTGTGTATATTGAGCGCTCGGAAATATTCAGTGCAAACCGTTGCAGTTGAAGGCAATGCTCGCAATTCAGTCATAACATAAACCTGCAAATTTTGGGTTGTCAATTTTTTTATATAATAATTTATTCTTATATATTACCCCAAAAATTGTCAATCATTTCATTCCATCACGTCGGAATATTTTCCGCAAATTGAAAGTTCCCGAATTTATAAACTGGAATAAATGCAAAAATATGAGTTTTTAAAATAGACTTCTTACAATATAAGGTATCATTACGTGAAACTTTTTTTTTCTGTACTGTTGTTTGAAAAATATTATTTAAGGTAAATTACGTTCAAATAATTTTGTTTAAAATCTAAAATTCAAATTCGACATTTCATTTTAATTTATGGATACTGACATTAATGATTTCGTAAAATCAATAACCAAGCAAATAAATTGTTATTACACTCGAATGACCACAGAAACAAACGTTGATTGCATAAATGATGATAACTCTTCATTTCCCAATCAAACTATAAACATCTGTTTCGTTCTTTATGGGAAACTTTTTCTTTAAGAGAGATTTCTCTTTTAATCAATTGAGCTTTTATCTTAATTCTAAGGTTTATTGGGGAAAAGGAGTAGTAAAAATCCAATCGTTTTCTAGAATATTGTGTGTTCCAGGTTTCTATAGAATTTAATCTTTTACCAATCAGTACATATCCTGTTGTGTGTGTGTTATGGTGCTGTTGACAGGTACCAACAACACTGGAAAAAAATTATAATTTTCTTCCTTGGTAAAAATAATATATTGCACAGACCAAAACTTCCAATGGACATCCCCGGTTTACGCCTCTGACGGGATATTCCTCTCTTTTTTATTAGCCAATATCCTGCGGTTATGTCGTATCAGGGAGTTTCGCCAATATTGCGTCAATACGCAAAGCAACGTGGCTCGCATTTCGAACGCTCACGTTTTCTCCAGTAACTTACTACAGAGCGGCGTGATGATTAAAACACAAAAGTCGGCCTTGGTCCTCATACCATATCTACAGGAGTCGGGCAGCGTTGCCTTTCATTTCCGAAAATTGGCTAAATAACCTAGAATTATTGGAAATTGATAAGAATCGTTCAAAATTTATGGCCGAGTTTAGATCGTTTAATACATTTTGACCTCATTTTTGTGCGTTTAATCTTGACTTCGAAATCCGCATCAGCTGTATCTGGCTTCATTGTTTGGCCTGATGTCGGTGAAGATTTAGCGCAGATAATTAATAGAAGCCGATTCAAGTCGTCTGTGACTGTGTGAGTGTAATCTTTGGACTGTTTGACTTACCTCTTTGATTTGTGGTGTTGTATCCTTTGTGCCGACACTGCGGCGCCTTGAGGTAGATAAGAAATGTCTGCCTCCTCTCAGTATCTTAAAATAGCGCTTAAGGGTCGCTGCTGTTTATGAGATCACTTCGATATCGCGCGCGAAAAGCGATGTGCTTGAAAACATTGAAATGGTATCGAAGCCACGTGGTCGTCGTTCATTGCTTAGCCGTATTGTTTCAAGATGATCCCAACATATATCACGTGTTTGGTTAATTGTCACGGCGCCTCCACATATGCTTTTAGATCGGGGATATTTCTTTTGCCACTTCACCGTACACAGGGAAAACTTTCTACCAAAAAAAATTAAACTTGGTAATCGCCTTTTTAAGCGAAAGCAAGGATGGATTTCTCTTCTGGACTCAAGCGTCCATAACATTTCTAAGAAAATGGTGCAGCCAAAAATTCATCGCAAACGTTATATGCTCCTTTCTTCTCCCTGAAACCATTAAATTTCGTCTTAATTGACGTGTTTGCCCTCAAGTATTGAAGGCGTTATTACATTTACGTATTTATCGTCAGTACGAACTATATAACACTAACCTGAAAATATATATTTTTTTCGATTAAGGGTTTTGAAGAACTTTGGAATAAAATGTCGAGAAAGGAGGTTTATACATAAGCCTTAATTAAGAAAGCAGTAAGACAAGAATGCAGTCTGTCGCTCATGATGTTTAATTTATTTATAAAAAGGGCGACGAAGAAAGTTAAAACTGAATTTTGGGAAAGAATCATACTGCAAGCAGAAGAAATAAAAAATCCTACGCTTTGCCAATGATATTGTAGTGTTAGTGGAGTCAGAAGAAGACTCGGAAACCATAATAAATGGAATGAACGGGGTCTTGCAGAAAAGAGTTCAGTATGAGGATTAATAGAGGGGGAAACCCAAGGGGTGCAGTTTGGGAAAAAGTGGAATAACAAAAGGCGTTAGATTGGGAAGGGATATTTTGTCGGAAGTTAAGAAATTCTGCTACTTGGAAAGCTTAATAACTAGTGATGATAGAAGTATAGTAGACATGAAGAGTAGGGCAGTACAGGCAAGGAAGGCTTTCGCGAAAAAGAGGAATTTACTTACTGGTAATGTAAGTGTCAATATTAGGAAATCGTTGCTACAATTGTTTGGTATTGAGCGTGAATATGATCAGTAATGAGGAACTTCTAAACAGAAGAAGGGAAGATGGAACAATATGGAGGACGTTGACCAAGAGAAGGGATAGATTAATAGGCCACGTTTTAAGACGCGAGGGTCTTATAAAATTAGCATTGGAGGGAAGTGCGTGGGGTAAGAGCAGAAGAGGGAGGCCAAGGATTGAATACGCTTAACTACATATTTATTATCAATACAAAGGATAGATCAGTAACCTGAAAATAATATTTTTTTAAAGAAAGGAGTACAAGTAAAAATGTTAAAATCAAATTGAGAGACGTTTCTGCCTGATATAAAGTGTTGTGAAAATTTTGGCCGCATTGAATGACGTCAAGTCTCGCTCCACGAATTTAGTGCAATCCGCTAAATGATAATAGTTGGGGGGAAAACATAATTTTTATTCTGCTCGTGTAGCATAAGTACAATAAAATGACGTGGGTAGTTAATTGTTCCTCAAGCATTCTACTTTGCTCCATATTCAGTGAGCGTCAGGTTTATTTTTATCTTCCTTTGATCCATGTCTTCCCTGAAACATGACACATGATTTTAATCATGTAAACTGTTTATTCTGCGGCCTTCACAACTTCCTCGGATCACGTACTCTTCCTCGGAAGACTTTCCCCTCAGAAATAGACTTTCAACAGTTTTATCGTACTTGTTAATCGTAGCTCAAGAAAGAGTATGTGCCGTATCAATTCAAAAGTGAAAATATAACGTGTTCGACATTCTTGTGATAATATTTCGTATTAATCTGCATGACGTTTCTCATATTTGAAGTGATTTATTTGTAGCTTTTATATGTGTGTCGCCTTGTCAACAACTATGACAGTTAAGACTTCGGCTTTGCGTGCAAAATGAACCAAGCAATCCACACGTGATCTTGTAACATTTGTTAACATTTACATTGCTTATAAAATCTGTAAGGATGCAATTTGCTAAGCAGATTAGGGAGGATGTGGCAGTTATGTGACAATGAAAAGGCTTGCGCAAGGTGGGTTAGCATGGAGGGCTGCCATCAGACTGAATACCACAGCAACACACTAAATCTGTAAGATCTTTCAGCCATGGAGGTTTCTTATATTCGGTAATGGGTTTGAAATCTGCAACTCCCATATAACATACAAATTAGCGTGTAATAATATAATGGCCGACCTCCTGTGGTGTAGTGGCTAGCCTCCAGTTGCTGTCTCACAACCCAGAGATCCCGGATTCGAATCCTGGGATGGGCTTGGGATGTTTTGTGTTGTCATGGTCGAGAAGACCGGGATTAAGACTTTTGGAGGATCGATACGCTGACCACGTGTCATCCTAAAAATTCGGAATGTGTCATGTAAGATGACAGTCCGCAGTCGACTCGGTAGGCCCAGGCCCTCAATGGGCTGTAGAGCGACGGAGGTGAAAAAAAAAGAAAAAAGAAAGAAAGAAAGAATATAATAAAAAGAGTACGACTTTTATAAGGAGACAGATTACGAGTAATAATTTTTTTGAAAGCTGTAAACATTGCCCGGATATGAAGGTGCCATAGTTTGTCGCTGCGTAGTACATCTCCGGCCGGATTGGATCGCCACCAACTCCCATATCAAATTCCGCATGCAACTTCCCGGCATTCTGAGATGAGGAAGTATTGAAGATAAGAAACACGCGCGCGGCCAGTGGAAAAGAACACCACTTCTTTCTCAAGCAATCACCTCAGCGTCTTCTCGACGAACACATTATGTATTTTTATATACGGAAAAAAATTACAGTCACCAAAAAAATCTGGATCTCAGTAGCTCTATTTTCCAACTTATTTTATATTGCTACTTTTCTTAATGGTTATTCAATTACTTCCCAGTTAAATATTCGTTTTTCCAGATAAATTATCACCTTGTTACTTATTAACTGACCCACGTTGTTTCACGATGACTTCTTTAAACGAGTTTCGCCATCAAATATACAATAATACAACAACTACTAGACCGCCCTAACTGGCAAATTTATTTCCCGTTTCACGTGTACTCAAACAGGCCGTTGAATGCTTGTATTTAATTTATTCCATTAGTCCAAGATTGAAGAAATAGGATACGTTATTACATAAAATTACAACATAATGGACTGAAGTTTCGATTTATATAACTAAAGTCGTGATACATAAATTTGTCTGCCCAGTATAAATAATAATAATAATACAATATCGTTTCTTCGTTTATTTTCAATAAAAGTGGGTCGATATTCAAAGTAGTGTGTGAGGTATAAAAAAGAAATTCTTTTTTTTTTATTTGAAAGTCCTATGTATGCCGTTACATGTGGAAACATAACATCGTTTAAATGTCCCCAGGGCTTCTCACAATGGCATGGATCCTAAGTGGTCCACTTTTCAATAACCGTGCCGCATAAATCCGGATAAATTTGAGTGATGGCCGGGAGTTATGTTGACTTTAAGGGCATCTGTCGATTTCGGCCTGTTTTTTTGGGTAACAGCCTACATGAGGGTGATACTGAAACAGGCAACTCCCCTTTAATAGCATAGGAAGGGAATTGAAAAGGACTGTGTAGCCGAGTCACATATTAGTGGCCGTTTCACGTCACCTCTGCGAAAGATAACCATACACTCAAATCGGCCATACAGAATGTTCAACGTGGCGCTGTCCTGCTGGACCCACATGTCATCGACGTCCATATAGTTCATTTTGGCCCCCATGAAATTGGTTATCATCGTTCTGTAGCGCTCGCCGTTGACGGTGATAGCCTCACCAACGTCGTCTACAAAAAAAAAACAGGGCCTGCGAAGTTCTCGGCCTATCAGGCTTTCCTTTGATTAACGGCTGTTGGCTGTTTGTTTCCGGAACCGATCTTCTCGATTTAGTCACCGAACGTACGTCAGAGAGTTGACTTTGATAATAAAGTTTTTTCATTTTGGACGCGCTGCTCAATCGTGTAACTTGCCATGCTGATTTGGTATCGGTGACTGAATAATACACGACACAGGCCGCCAACTTCGACCCGTCCACAATTGAAAAATATTTTCAGTATGCTTACAAACGAAACGTGTGCTAGGTAAAATAAATTTTAAGCAATTATATAATATAATTCAGTAAATATGGGATTACTGAACACACGCGAATAAAACCAAGAAACTAATGTACGCACAGTAGGAAGAAGCGACCGACAAGCCACTTAACGGAAGTGAACGACGACGAATATATTTAAATTCTAAGAATAACGATCAGGAACTCTTGTATTAAAACACTGACGCCTTTCCGTACGATATTCTTGTACGACCGGACGGAACTCCGGGCATAATTTTTTCTTGTAGCAGTAGTAGTTATTAAGTGACTGTATGTTGTTGCAGACGCCCTTCTAGCGGACCTGCAGAACACGACCATCTCGTCGAGCCCTCTGTCACCCAGCGCCGGCACGGGCTATGGATCCCTCAACGGAACTCGGACCCGGGGGGAAGTCGACTACAGGGACGTGCCGCCCATGTCGGTGAGTGACCTGCACTAAACCAACAAAGCAGTAATTAAGATGGTCGTGATTGTGGCAGCAGCCTTGGATGTCAGGTGTCCAAAACAAACACTTGGTAAATTAAATAATTTGTGTCGCCAACTCTTTCGCTTAGCACTATTTGAATTTTGGTTGACTTTCCTAAGTTATTTAGTCACAAAGTGGCACTAAATGAAATTTGACCAAGAACGGAACTATCACCTCAAATTAACGTGTTCGTTCCTCGCATTTCCCTACTGATAATATCCAATTTTTCCTCTCATCTCCTGTAAAGTTTTTTCTGCTTTTAGAGTTTGTTTTCTTGATGTCATTAATTTTCATCGTTATCAATACAATAGTCGAACGCTCCGTACCATTAAAGTAAATAGGAAAAAAAAAGACTGCTAACGCACATTTAGCTTCATGTTTTCAGTCCACGTGTGGAATTTCATATATATTTTTATTTTAGGAAGCCGATGGTGAATGAAAACGTGAATCTATTTTGATTGTTTTTTTTCTGATTTCTACTAATTTAAAACTTACAGACGTAATTTTTTTTTGGTAACAGGCAACATGAGGGTGATTCTGAAACAGGCAACTCCCCTTTAATAGCATAGGAAGGGAATTGAAAATAGGGGGATGCGGAAGGTAGAGCAAGGTAGCCAAGGGTTGACTAGGGCCCCCGGACTATAGTTTAAGGGATCCTACCCGTTGTTTCACCTAAAGAGATGCAGTGAAAACCCTAGAAAACCTGCATACGGTAGGTCGTGCATTGGGTACTACTCTCACCCCTGTGAGAGTCGCAGCATTCCCTTCTCCGTGTCTCCACCAAGTATTAGGAGGCAGTTGGCCAACTGATCCAATGGGATCAGCGGACAACTCTTGCCTTATGCCCAAGGTCTTCGACCCCAGTACATAGTCCTCCCAAAATAGGTGAAGGTGTCTCGGCATGTGAGAGAAACTCCCACAGACACTTAGCCATTAGAACCTCTACCTCCTGCATCCATTCCCTTCCTATTTCAGGATCACCCTCATGTAGCCTGTTAACCCAGAAAAGAAACACATGCGTTTCATTCATCGAGAAATACTCATTTTAAATTAATATGACGATTAGTCGAACTCTTGTAATGTATCAAATTAATAAATTTGGAGACTGTTGAAAGGTCTGATTTTATTTATTATATGCTTATAAAACAGTCTAGTAAAGAGTATGCACAGTTATTCACTGTGTGCGGTGGTGTCTCTGTCGGGCAGAAGCGGAATTAAAGTCGGAGTGAGTTGGCTGCGCCGCCGCGTAGAGGGAAGCACGTGTACCTCTGTGGAGGAACCTTGCGCGGCTGGCGTCGAACCAAATTTCGTTGTTGGGGAGGGGGGGGAGGGAGAAGAGAGGGAGGAACCAGGTTTCGTCAACACACGCCCACTCTTCAGCGCGGCCAAGAATATCCCCGGGAGACGTAAACAGCGCCGTGATGTTTGTCAGCTGTCCACTCTGAAGCACTCGCAACTTCAACCATCAGCAGGTTCTCCTTCCTTAACGCTCAATCTAATCTATTATTAGGTCTTGTACACCTCAGATCGGCAAAATTTCCCTCCAGCTACTGTAGTTTGTGATAACTTGCTAAGTTTTTATTTTGCATTTCACCCAAGGCTAATATTCATTTATTTAGTAAACAAAGCTGAATATTAATATTAAGAATAGGAATTTGGTATAATTGGCACTAACCTTTCTCCTGCGTTCGTATTGAGTAAATAAGAAAATTATTTCTTGGTTTGCGGCAGATTGTCGTAGAGCAGTTTCAAGCTCATTTTCTCATATTTTCGAAAAACTTTTTTCCCCAGATTTTCACTAAATACTGGAGTATTTAAGAGTTGGTCAAAAACTTTTACATTAATAAAAAAAAGTGGATCTATGTTCCACAATTATTTGTGCCATTGATATTGTGTTACTTGAAATTAAAGATTAAAAGAATTAGAATTGAGGCAATGAGCTAATCCCCTGGATCGTCTCAGTAGATTTGTTATTACTTTCGACCTTTTACATATGGCGTCTTGTTGAGTTTCCTTCCTTAATTGTTAATCATTTTCTTATACTTTCCAAATAACTTAATGTGTGGTCCTTTCACTTTAGCAACGAGACCTTCACATCTTCACTAAGCCGTTGTAACGTATGTTTCTCCCACAATAATTATATATATCTAGGTCTATATACCTTTAGAGGGCAGTCGGTAGGCGAAATATATATAATTTCCCCCCCCCCTCAAATTTCTGCACATTTACTTTGTTGCTATTCACGGAAAATTTTTTCACATTCAAGATTTGGAGTGTTTGCGGCTTTGGTGCTTAAGAATTTGGTATAATTGACACTAACCTTTTATTGTCTTCTCCTGCGTTCGTATTTAGTAAATAAGAAAATTTCTCTTGGTTTGCGGCAGATTGTCATAGAGCAGTTTCAAGCTCATTTTCTCATATTTTCGAAACATTTTTCCCCCAGATTTTCACTAAATACTGGAGTATTTAAGAGTTGGTCAAAAAACTTTTACATTAAAAAAAGATGTGGATCTATGTTCCACAATTATTTGTGCCGTTCATATTGTGTTACTTGAAATTAAAGATTAAAAGAATTAGAATTTTATTATGTAATGTACCTTAATACCTTCAGAAACAAAAATGTGTAAAATTTTCAATCAAATACAGCCACTGGTTGCAAGGAAAATTATATATATTTTTTAAAATAGGGGATGTAGGAACTTGCTTCATAAATCGTAATCAGAACAAATAAATTCCTTTACGAATATACCTATTTGAGGGTCTTAAAACGAAAGTTTTATTTTGTTATTCTTATATTTTCAAGTGAGTTCGAGTTAGTCAGATTCTCATAAAACAATATCTGATTTTTTTCTTATGGAAGTGTTTCATTATATTTTGACCTTTTATATGGATCAGTTTTGGCATATTATACCGAAAACTGCTTCCAAGAAAAAATTATTTGAAAGAACTAAGAATCATTGAAACACAATTACATTATAAGTTAAAATTAGTCATATAAATCAGAATATTTCATCCCTTCAGGTAATACAGATAAAAAAATACAAAAAAATCTTAAAAATCGTTAATTTAAAAAAATAAATTTCTTCTATGTTACTTTGCAGTATCGAAATATAAAAGATATTGCAGTAGCTAGGATTTGTGCCAATATCTGTCTGTCTGTAAGAGCCGAAAATTAAACAGTTTAATTTTTTTTGTTGGTATTTTTATTCTGTTTCATCTGAAGAACTCCCAAAATAATGTTGAAACTTTTATGATTTCTTTTCGAGCATGGAAAAAAACTAAGTGATTAAAATAAATATTTTTTTTGTGTTATTGCCTATTGGATTTATTTTTGCGAAACAAATTACGTATACCGGTAGTTCAAGTAAGAACGTAAACATAATTAATAAAATTTAACTTCGTTGATTTAATCAGGTGAAACCTGATGTGCTTTTTTTCCCTTTTCTTACCATAAAATCTTGGTAGATCTGGAGTTTTACAGTTTTTTAAAAAGTTTACAGTGTCGTTAAGACGTTATTTCACTCACTCAGATGAGACGTAATGTGAGATGTTATGGCACAGGAAATGTTCTTATATGTTATTATGGGGAAGTCGACCTTCATAAATCACGTGCACGCGCAGGAAGCGGCTTGACGGACAATAGCGTGCGTAATGTAACACAGTGTAATGTAAACATGAGCTTGAGGATGACTTCTTTATCTCGGTGCTTGGCGCGTGTGTGTTGACAGCCCTGGCAATGTCCTCTGCTCTTGCCGACATTGAGATTAATGTCTCGCGAAACTTTCTGGCAGCAGGACGTTCCTCCGTGCGCTTCAGTGCTGCCAACCTCGCGACACGTTCAGGAGCGCGTGTGCACTCTTCTTTAACTATGTTGGCTTAATCCCTCTATATATCTCGAGATGAAATTCGTTCTCTTAGAATAGTTTACTTGTCTCTATGACTTAAACACAACAATTTACCTTAATAAAAATAATATATACATCATAAAATTAAATTTCAGCATAACAAATTTATAAAAGATAATACAAATTCAATGTTCAACGCAGTTAATAATAATTATTGCACCTCAGAGAAAACCTGAAGAAGGTACTGGAATGTTGTTTCAATATTCGATCGAATAAACTGCCTGAAACTGACCATTAATCGCATTTTATTTTGCATATAAGACAGGCGTGAAACTATAACCTTTAAAATATATTTCTTAGGTTAATTGTTTTATGGCTTTAATTACAAAAAAAGAAAGATGTATCCAAATTACAGAGGAGAGTAGGTCAATCCATATAATTACCACACAACGTTTCTGAAATCCTGTCGTTCAATCAATCACCTGACGAAATCACCTATTTTTGTCTGCAGTTCGGTCATCTCTTTTTGTAATTCGTTAAATTTTAATACGGACTTTTTTTTATGTTTTAATTTATAATTTAATGAAGGCAGACAGAAAAAATTAATTAAGGAACCTGTTGGATGTAAACGCGGAGTTTTGCATGTTACGCCCGGAAAGACTGCAACACATACGACACGACGCTTCACTCGGTTGCATACATTGCGGGCGGAAGGTCGTCGTAATATTCGCAGCGCTTTTTATAAGAAAAGTCAAGGTAAAGTAACACTAGTTTGATAGAACACGGCGGATGTTGATAATAACGTTATTAAGATGTAGGGAAATGCTGCTGTGCACCGTTTGTACAAAACCGAATATTTAAAACACGAAAAAGATAAACCGTTGTTTCGTGTTTGTATTACAACTTTTAAGAGTTCATGTATAAAATAATATTGGTATTGATGCATATATAAAAATGAAATTATTACTTTTTTTACAAAAAGCGATATTAAAGCATTTATAATACGATCCTGATTTCAATATAATTAGTGGAAGGCGCCGCGACTACATAATTCAGTAAAAGACTAAACGTTCTGTTTTCTCGACCGTAAACGAAATAAAAGGAAAGTAAAGTAATTTCAGTGTTGATATAAATCCAGTTACCTGGGGCATTACAGGCATGGAAGAACTGTGAATTCTAACAGTCGTAGTTCCTGTTTGCTTAGTTTCTGGTGTAACACGTACGAGAGATTGCGCGTTTCCTCGGGACGATTTGCTGAAAGTCGCGGTGGCCTTGATGTCCTGATTTGCCGTGATAGATGGTCTATTCGACGCCTGGACGCCTCCGTGCGTCAGTCATGGCGTCCTCACACGCAGAATCGTCCCGCTATTTTCGCTCATTCTATTTACCACGTCAAATTAGTTCCAAAGGCGACATTATCCCCCGAAACATTCTGGGAAATTTACTTTATGGGCTGCCTTGACATCAGCATCATCATCTGTTGATTTCAGAAATCTAATCGTAGTATAAAATATGTTTATATAACTTTACAAATTACGATGATAATAGGTGACCACACACGAGCAGATCTGATCTGCCGGATAGTAAACAAATCCGCTAGTAGAGGACAAATGTATTGAGCATACGAGAATTCTGCAAAGAACTCGATCGCATCGTAACGTGTAAACGATTTGTTAAATCTGCCGCAATATCTGCTCGTGTTTGGCCACCCAATGTCTGAGTAGAACACACAAGAAGCTACCGTTGGAAAGCTGAAAAAAAAAGAAATGATGCTACTTTTTTTGGCAGTCCTAGTGACTATCGTGGTTAAAGGAGATTCGGTTCAGTATTGTTTTCGAGTTAGTATTCGTCTATTACGGTGAACGTCGTCGTAATTGGTTTTGTCACCCACTAGACCGTCATTAACTGGCTCTGGACAAGTTCCCGAAATAAAGCGTTGCCGTCGTAAAGTCGCTAACTTTAGCAATGGGCGACGGCCCTTGTTGCGGGACTCCTTTGTGGCCATCGTCACTCTGCCCTACCAGAGGAAATATACATTCATTTTATTTTATTAACCTTCAATAATTGTAAAATCCCAATTAGGACGTTCCAATCATCACTCAATTCATATGGAAATTTTGTCTGCAATGCTTATAATGGTGCGATATTCAATTACAGTAATACGGGAAGCTTAAATCCGTATGGGTAGACGTGGTCCTTCTCAATACAGGTAGCCGAACAACCAAAAATCTGATCGTGATTGTCTCACTTCAAGTTGAATTAGACGTATGTTAAGATTCCGGACAGATTAAAAAATAAATTCATTTTGATTTGCCTAATAAAAACGTAGACACCCTCAGGCGCCTTTTCTGAGCTGCCAATTTTGGGCAACATATTATAATGGTTCTATATGACACTGCAATTGAGTTACACTCTGTGGCAGTTACAAAAAAAAAATAAGCTTATAAATAAGAAATGAGTTTCAAATAATCCCGTACTCTCTCCGGGTTTTCAAAGTTCTCACCTATTTTAGGAGGTATATGTACTGGGGTCGAAGACCTTGGGGCATATGGCAAGAGCTGTCCGCTGAACCCATTGGATCAGTCGGCCAACTGCCTCCTGAAACTGGTGGAGACATGGAGAAGGGAATGCTGTGACTCCACAGAAAACTCGTCTATTGTTATTCGGAAGGGCGTGAGAATAGTAGCCAATAGCCCGACTTACCTGATGCAGGTTTTCTAGGGTTTTCCATGCATCTCTTTAGGTGAAACACCGCAAGGGTAGGATCCTTTAACTATAGTCTGGGGCCCTAGACTACCTTGCTCTACCTTCCGAACCCCCTTCCCCTTTTTAAAATACCTTCCTATGGCATTAAGGGGGAGTTGTCTGTTTCAAGATCACCATCATGGAGCCTGTTAACCCAAATATATATAAAAATTACATCTTAAAGAAAAAAGATAAAAAGTACGCATTGTTGAGATGTTATTTCGTCGCACTTGACGATCACTTACACTTCCTAATTCTTCCCTGAAAAACGTTGCTATTGGGAGGAAATGTTTAAAAACATTCTGCAGGTAAATTATTCCAATCCCTTATTGTCCGATTTAAAAATGAATATTTCCCAACATCAGTTTTGTAGCTGCTCTTCCCAATTTTACAATTATGATTCCCTCTACTGCAATAATTTACTGTATGGAACTGTTCAAGATATGTATGTATATATATATTTCATAGCTGAGATTCAGTTGAAATCATTTTCACGCCTTCTATTTTTGTGTTAAGATTATTGCTGCTACCATAGTTTAAATTCTTTAGTGATTCCCTAAATCAGGCCGCGAAGAATTGGATGTAGTAAAACATTGCAGGCGAACGAAAGGTTTCAGGTCTATAGGATGAAGGAATTTCGTGTCGGGTTTGGAGGTCGTCGACTACGGTAGCTCACAGGTAAGGAAGGACTCGGGTTATATTCCCGGTATAAATGGCTAATGCTAATCTTCGAAATAATATATTCCTCTAATATTATTATTATTCTTCCCGTATCACGTTCATTTCTCACTGTATATCACACGTTCCAGAATGGTCCAAAATTTTTCGTTTGTCACCGAAACTACGGCAGGTGCGTTTCGTTATCGAAAATAAGTAATTCGGTCAGCGCTCCTTCATTCATTCATTCATTCAAAGTTTTTAGTCTATTTCGAAATAAGGGAAATGATGAGACGACCATAACAGACTGGTTGTTTTTTTTTATTTCGTAAGTCGACGTTTCGGTACATTTTATGTAATCTCTTCAAGGTAACAAACAGTTCAATATTCTAACAGAACAAGCAAAGTAATTAATCTGAAACAGGGGTTGACTAGTGCCTATGTACCTCGCTGTGCCTCGGAAGAAATCGTCACTGCTAATGTGTGAACTATTAGTTAACCCCGGTTAATTGATCGCTTGTTCTGCTAGAAGTTTGAATTGTTACCTTGAAGAGGATAGAAATGTCGGCTGACGTAATAAAAGGCAACCTATCTGTTAAAGGTTGTCTCATTATTTTCCTTTAATTTGAAACGTCTAGCAATACTATTTAGAAATAGTTTGGTGTGCTTAGGATAAGTCGCCTGAAAATCCTTCATGTTAATAATTTTGACAGGTTACCGAACTATTAAAGACTTTTTCTCCTCTTACAGATACGAATATAAATATTTCAAGGAAATTCGTAGCTGACGCTCTAATTGGTCGATATTGCACTTTCCCTTGGCTCCGTTCCCAGTGGCTTACTTTCCGTCCTAGAGTCTGTCTCTCAAAACACGCTAGTAAATATGCGAAGTTCCGCGATCGGCGCCTCAACCACTGTCAAAACAACAAGCAAATCGCCGTGTCAAAACAGGCTATTTTAAAACATACAGGCGGCGTCTCGGGTTACCTGGAACCCACGGGATTCCCCCCAAATCAGGCCAACGCCGGTCTCCAAGCCGACTCAATTTAACTTTGGAGGCACTTACGATGGGAACAAATGTGGTGTTCGTTGTTTACACCATCAAAAAATATTGTTGTACAATCAAACGAACAATAATAATAATGAATTTAATTTGAATAGAAATATAACTCAAATTAAGTTATAATGGAAAACATATAAATTTACGATATCAATTTAATCATTAGCTCAGTCGGTAAAAGCAAAAATAATAATCTACGCAGCTTCTTAAATGGCTGCTGCTCCAGGGAACGCCGCGGGTGACGAACGATATAGTTGAAAATTAAAATCGCGAATCAGACGAGAATGGTTTGTGTGGAAAAACCGAGGTAAATTGCCGTTACCAGATGACGTCGTTCTTCGTTTTTGTTCGTATGCCGGTTGTTCCTTTGCTGGGTCACGTCTTCTTCATATTAAGATTCTCTAGCGCCTCTCCTTCACCATCAAATGTTGTCTTTTTATTTTCTGTACTCCCACCAAATGAATCTCCTTTCTCGAAACGTGCAGAAACTAAATTTTTATACATGTCGCCTTGTTCTGCCACTGCTTCGTCTCTCTCAGGCAGCCTCCCTGCAACAATCTACTCCAGGCCATCAACAATGTTGCAGACGGTGACGTTTCCCGCCTACTCGGCCCCACCACCAAACCATTCTCGTCTTCCGTCCTGTATACGTAAATAACAAAAACTAAATTATTTTTGCTTTACCCGATGAATGTAAGGGTCATGAATCACCACACAAAAGTAACCAGTTGTTACTCCTCCGGCAATTCCAACCGCTTATTACGCTTCCCACGTCCATGAACAACGCTTTAATCCGTTTTATATTCTTCGTTTCTTGCTTGGCAATGTGCTAAAGTTAGAAGACAAGAATGGAAAAATGTCTACCGACTGAAGACTCCAACAGGAGGTCCTGCTGTCTGTCGCCACTGTCTAAATAGTAGAGCCCCGAGTTTGATGACTCACTCACTGTGGCCATTCGGATTGACCCACGTTATTGTAAAAGGTCCCCATTTTTCGTAGAACATAATAATATATACATAAAAAGTTTTTAAAACCATTTTACGCTTGCGTTTTATCGTTTTGTTCTTCTTTCAAATTGCGTGACTTTGACAACTCATAGATTTCAACCTGTTGCTTTAAATTGTCTGATAGAGACAAAGCAAACCCTTCAAAACCTATCCGCAAAGTTTTAATCATCTGTGTTACTTATTTTTTTTTAAAAAAAAATAAGTTAATTAGTGGACCTCTAGTAACTCTTGGACTGCGCATCGCAAGGTTTGCATCCAACCAGTCTTAGGACTGAATTACACAACAACAACAACAACAAGAGATTTTTTTATTATTATTTTAAAAACTTTTATCGTACAGATTATCAGTTAGGACTATAACGATACAGTATATACAATATGAAAAAGGTATATAATTAACATGATAACGTGAAGATAGGTTAATTCATTTAATTAACCTACTTTAGGAGAATTGGTTGTGTTTATTTATTTTTGCGAGGTCCTGAGGAGGGGCGGCATACGACATAGCTGGGTGAGGATTGACAGGTAGAGAACTGATTTATGAGGATGTGGTCTGCGGACATGATGGTAGAGTGGGTTAGGGTGATCAGGGGGATACAAGAGATTTTAAGTTTTTTTTTTTAAGTTAGGAAATCTCTCAAATTTTCAATACATCTCCAAATGCGCGTCCCTGGTGACCCGCTGTTCTACCCGTATGTGCAATGACTAATAAATTAAATTAAAGAAATGGTAATTAATATTTTTAATCATGCGAAATAGATGTTAGTGGTTTGTAAAAATAAAGAACCTTATTAATTATAATGTCAGATGAGAATTCCTCCCACTTTGTGCAAAATATAACTAATTACGAATTGTTGCACGCAGTAAGTAGTCTTGTGTAGTAAAGGGTTTTTGGCTCGGGTTTTTGTACGTAATTCAGAGGCGCAACCAAAACCAGAACGTTAAGCGAAAATAAATGTCACGATGTCAACTTGTACAAAACAAGGAGCGGCAGTGATGCATTGCAGAGCCAAGTGACCCTAGGGGAAAAAAAAAGAGTTGTTGTTAGGAACTGTAATTTGTACTAAGAGACATCACTTAATTATAGTAAAATGGCAGGTGTGTGTGGATCGGCAGTGCGCGGGGAAGGTGAGAAATGGTCTTGGCCTAGTTACCAAGTAATATTGCCTTGACAGAATATCGATAGGCGACAGCTGGCTCTAGGAATAGACGCCTTTACTTAGTTATTAGGATTTTAAAACCTGTTGCGGTGGGTCCGGGAAAAGTAATTTAAATTTGAATTTCCAAAAGTAAAAGTGCTGCTCCCTCTACCACTGTGTCGACTCCCTTTCTCTGAACGTTGTACAGATCTCAACTGAATCACACAGTTCACCTCCTAAATTTAGGACCTCAATGAAGAATGAGTATTGTATGCAGACGCATACAATCATTTACCAGCAGCTGATAATTTTTCTAAGTGTCAGGACTTTGGATAATTTACCTGCCGATGCCGGATGATTCCTTAAGAAGGTCTCCGTTGTCTTCGTGATGCCTTCCTGGTGATGCAGCGGTGACAGACAAGATGAACGATTTTTTTTTGCTTTGTTTTTTTTTCACACCTGCTGATCGCAGTGTAAGAAACGTAGTATGTTACATTTATTGTTAATAAAACTTGTGTGCAAATAATTTTTGCCTTATAAATAATTTTTAACTTACTCTTCGGCCATTAACCTACATATTATTTATTTCAATATTTTAGAAGAAAGACTAAATTGGGAAATGTCGCCGTCGCTGTAGTAGAGTTTCATCCAAAGCTACCACGAAATGATGACTTGGTTACCGTTGTCGTGATGATAGTTTTTTTTTTGTGTAGTCACTCTGTAGAGATTTGGTGGCTTGTGGGGACGGCGTACATTATAAGGAAAAGAGGAGAGTGATTCAAGATTCACTTCCGGAAATAAGAGTTGTCTAGGATTGACGATAGGATAGGATTCAGAACAGCGAGGAGTGTTGGCTGCAGGGAGACAGACTTGACTTCCAATGTAGTAGAAAAGAAGGTTTAATATTATTGTTCAGTCTTACAGTAACTATAAATGAATAGATCAGCCTGATGTGTAAAGGCCTCGCCTATGGGCTCATTGCCGACGTTTTATATAGGCTTTTAACCTACAAATAAGAAGGCCACGGAAAAGAGTTGTTGTGCAGACGTCACTGCCCTCTTTCCCGTGTCCTACTTGTAACACATTTACAGACTCGAACCCCGGACGGGGATAAGCTCAGTGCTTAGTTGAGTCCGGAGTTCGAGTCCCTGGTCCAATCTTGTCTTTCTTCTAGAATATCTATACGCTCCTACTTGAGCTTCGGTTGAAGCATTTATACTTCCTTTGATTAATGTCCCTTACAACAGTGTAAATTATTATTAAGTACTCTTTCTTTTAAGAAATGTATTGCCGAGGAATTATTTTTCAGCAGCACGTTATGTGTAGTATGTTGCCTATTACTGCACTCGCTCGCTCGTCCTCATACTTACACAGCACGGATATATTTGGCATTTTCCCGGTGTCATCTGTATGCACAGAAAATACAATTGACACTAAGGAACAATTTTGAAGTGTCTTGTGAGGGTTTTGATCTGAAAAAGAAGAGAGAAGTCGGGAGTCACACAGAAATCACTTCACTCACTCTAAAAACTGCTCACTTTAGATTTCCTTATCCTATAACTAAACTGATTTACGCGACCAGGAAAAGTCTTCAGTATTTATGTAGGCAATGAATTCCAATCGCGTATTGACAAATGAAAATTGTCCTACGTCTGTGCGTTGCCGCCCTTTTCCTTTAATTTTGAACGTGTGATCATTTTTAAATATATAATTCGGCGTCGTAAGGTGGTTTGTCATTTATTTCCATGCCCCTGTGGTTCTCCTTTTATAAGCTTCATATATATATGCGCACAACCTCGCGAGTTTCCTTCTATTACTGAGAGCTTCTAAATTCTCGTGAGGATTGTTCGCGAATCACCTAGACATCTTTTCAACCCGTTTTAATATTTTTTTTCCTACGCTAGAGTGCGTTCATTTCGATATGGATCCCAGCATGTTTCCCCATATTCTAAAATTGGTCTGACCAGTGTTTTTGTAAGCTGAAATCTTGGTATTTCTCGTGCTTTTCCTCAAGACCCTGTTTACAAAGTGAACCTTCACCCTTTACCTGCCAGGGACCTCGCTCACCTGATGCACATATATATTTGTTTTCGTTGCTCTTCAGTTTTTGATATTTATTATTATTTGTCATAAAATTTTGAATTGAGTCGTACGGGTTAGTAGTGTTGAAGGTTGAACTGAGCCCAGGATTTAAAGGACGAGGCAAGGAGGGGAGTGGAAGGCTTGTCTAGACGTGGCTATTGTCTCCCGAGAGAGCCTCTCTGTTCTGTTCCGGGTCTCCCTAATTGATGGCGAACAGGCGTGCTAGGTATTTTTACGTTCCCGCATTTCTGCCAGGGCGGTTGGGTACAATATTCTTCTTTTCCTGCTGACCTGATTAGTGCGGTGGCGTCCGTCACTGCACCTTGAGGATCGCCCAAATGTTATTATTACCTGATCTTCGCCCACTCAAGCTGCTCACAAGAGCACGGAATGTCATTGTGGAGCCAAGTGCGAACCAATAGGCAGGCCATCGTCCCTATCGATTCCCTCGAGTCTGGCCCTCGCGAAGTGATACGTTTTTAGATTGCAAATTATCAAATTGCATTTCCGAAACGTCATGGTACGTGTAATAAATGTAATCAGACACATATAATTCTCCAACACGGTAGTCCGACTATATTTCGGACATTGAGTACATTCGAATACAAATGTGCTGACCTCCTTATTAAGTTGGTGGTATATCAGCTGAAAGAATGTGCGCGTTGATATATATACATAATAGAATATATTCTTCTTCTTTCAATGGCTCGACAGCCCTCTTGAGGACCTAGGCCTACCGAGATGGCTGCGGACTGTCATCTGGCGTGACACATTTCCGAATTTGTCAGGGTATCAATTCCCCATCAGTCTTAATCTCGGTCCTCGCGACCATGACGACAACACATGCCAGGATTATAACCCGGGACTCCTAGAGGCTAGCCACTACACCACAGGAGGTCGGCAATAGAATATATTACAGCTCCGGTATATCAGGCCAGGTCTAAAGCTAATTGTTTTTTTTCTTCGTTATGCCATCCCCTTGTCTAACAACGTTTAAAGAGAATTATTATTTTCCGATATGTGTCTGAATTGAACTGTGTACATTATTTTACTATTAGTGTAAACCTATCCCTTATTTGTGCAACATCTTGTCTTTTCCAATTCATAATGTAATCGGTTTGTTATTTAAGTTCAATTATTGATCATTGAAAAAAAAACAATTAGCCAGCCTGAACACAGGTTAATGTACTTCCAATAAGAGCTTCAGCAGACCTGTAGTGGTTTATAATGTTAAAAATGATGTTAGAAATAAAGAGTACGATTAATTTTTGGTGTTCCCGTTGCAAGCTAACGATGAACTTGTACCGTGAACACACATTTTATTTTTAACTTGGTCTCTGTTTCTTATTATTTTTAAGGTAAATATGTAATGTCTCCGTTCATATGGGACTACGAGGAATGCCTGTGGGAGTTTTCTCCATCCACAGAGTGGCTGCGGAGTTCACGTTGTACTTTCTGATTTTTTTTTCAAAGTTCTCACCTATTTTCAGGAGGTATATGTACTGGGGGTCGAAGGCCTTGGGCATAATGTAAGAGTTGTCCGCTGATACCATTGGATCAGTCGGGTCAACTGCCTCCTAAAAATGGCGGAGACACGGAGAAGGGAATGCCGCGACCCTACAGCAAACTCTTCTCCCGTCAGTTGGAAGGGCGAGAGAAAAGTACCCAATAGCCCGACCCACCTGATTAGGTGAAACACCGGGTAGGATCCCTAAACTGTAGCCCAGGGGACTCAACCCTTTGGCTACCTTGCTCTACCTTCCACATCCCCCCCCCCTTTTTCGAATCCCTTCCTATGATATTAAAAGGGAGTTTCCTGTTTCAGGATCACCCTCATGTAGCATCCCCCCGCAAATAGAGGAACTTAAGATTGATAATGACAAATGTTGGAAGCTTTTCTGACGGTTGCTTAGAACTGCGATTAGTGTTTGCCTCAGATGCAAAGAAAGTCGTACATATGTATTTTTTAGTAACTGTCTGCCCCATAAGAAGGCGAGTATTATACTGCTCTAGTGTTAATTGTCTAGTGGTGGTACAGATTGCCTGTTAGAAGTCATAGTTTACAATAAGTGAAGAACTTTGTGCGAATAAGATCGTATGTTGAGAAATGAAAACCGTCTGTCGTCGTTTTCGTTTCGTTTCGGGAAGCTTGAGCGATTGCTTTGACGAGAGAGGAAGTGACGTCAGTCTTGGCAGAGTCAGAAAACGGCGTCGTAAATGTACGATGAAACCAGCCAGTTTAACGCGACGCTCTTGCTGAAAATGCCCCCCAGTGTTGCACGTGTGTACTTACCATTGTCTTAATAATGTAGATGAGGAAAGAAAAGAGTTTTAAGAGGAGAGCGTCGACCACGTAACATGAGGGAAAGAGATTCCTGTGATACACAGAGAGAAACATGCACGATACTTAAAGTATTTGTCGATTGAATTTGGGAATGAAAAAAAAAATTAGGGACGAAAGTTTCGGCCTTCTTCGGAAACGTTGAATAATTTTTATTTATCAATACACAGTCCACGTTAAAAAAAAATTTCCCCTGACGACCTGTGAATTATAGAGTCGGACAAACATTTGATGTAAACTAGATCGATTATTCGAATTGTTTGGTTTAGTGTGTGAAATGTGATGATCTGGAAGGAATTGTTTCCTTTTTCAAAAGCCACCAAAGGGCAATGATGTTTGCCATGACAGAGTCGCATCCTGTTGCTAATGGACAGTTTGTCTTCCGTCTGGGAGTTGGCGTTTCTGCCATGAACACTGTTACGTGTGTTGTTTCCAAGTTGTTCTGTCAAACTGCAAGGAGTAGAAATAAAAACCTTGCGCTTTGCCGACGATATTAGGGGAGCCAGAAGAAGACTTAGAATTCATAATAAATGGTATGAACGGAGTCCTGGAGAAAGAGTTTAATATGAGAATTAATAGAGGGAAATCCAAGGTAATAGAGTGTAGTTTGGGTAACAGAGGAATAAAGAAAGGGTATTAGATTGGGGAAGAACAGGCCATGAAGAAAGTTAAAACGGAATATGGAAAAGGAATCATAATGCAAGGAGAAGAAGAAAAATAAATCCTACGCTTTGCTGATGATACTGAAGTATTAGGGGAGTCAGAAGAAGACTTGGAAACCATAATAAATGGCTTGAACTTCAGAAAGAGTTCAATATAAGGATTAATACACGGAAAACAAAGGTAATGGAGTGTAGTTTGGAAAACAGTGGAATAACAAAGGCTGTTAGATTGGGAAGGGATATTTTGACGGAAGTTAAGGAATTCTGTTATTTGGGAAGAAGCGTAATAACTGGGGTAGGATAAAACAGGCAAGGAAGGCTTCCGCGAAAAAAAGGGGGAATTTACTTTCGGGTAATATAAATGTGAACATTATGATATTGTTGCTTAAAATGTTCGTATGGAGCGTGGCGTTATGTGGATGCGAAACGTGGATGAGGAGGTGAAATGTGGTGCTATATGTGGGCTAATAGGTGGATAGAATCTATTCTTAACAGAATAGGGGGGGAAAAGCGAACAATATGGAGGACGTTGATCAAGAAAAGCCACAGATTAATAGGCCACGTTTTAAGACACGAGAGTCTTGTAAAATTAGCTTTAAAGGGAAGTGTTGGGGGGGTAAGAACAGAAGAGGGAGGCGAAGGATGGAATTCGCCAAGCAGATTATGGAGGATGTGGGTTGTTCTAGTTATAAGGAAATGGAAAGGATTACGTAAGATGGGCTAGCATGGAGGGTTGCAATCAGACCAGTCTAAGGACAGAATACCACAACACACAAATATTTTAGTTTGACGGTTTTTCATTCTATTTTCAAGAAATCTGGGGTTAAGTCTATAGGAAAAATGTGTGAGAAACGTGGACGATAGGAGTGGCAGACAGAAAGAGAATAGGGTTGCGTCCGACCAGTCTTATGACTGAATACCACAACACACAAATATTTTAGTGTGACAGTTTTTGAATCTATGGTAAAGAAAACTGGGGTTTAAGTCTGTGACAATGCACAGTTAATAAGAATTCTCCGAGACTGTGGGTAACCTTCGCGTAACTGCTGGTGTCGAGTGCTCTCCGGGGTTGCGTCTCTTATGCAACGACGCTGTGACGTCACACGGCGCTAGTGTTTCAGAGAGTCTGGCGTCGCGCCTCGGACGGGAATAGCGTCGGCGTGGGCACGCTGCAGCAGAGTCCTACACAACACCCTGCTGACACCTCGGTCACGATTCCTCCTCTACTTTATCCATCAAAACTTGTATTTTTCATTCCTTTAAATAATATATAATTTTTTTTAAATTGTGTGATCCATTTTTTATATTTTATTGCGACAATTTTTGAATGATCGTTAATGGAATATTTCGAAAAACTGTTTTATTTCCTGGAACTCCCCAATTCCCCTCAGAATGCGCTAATAGATCTGTTTTGACTTCACACTATTCCTACATGTTTTAGAAGAAAGACAAGAATGGAAAAAAATGTCGACCGGACCAGGGACTCGAGCTCCGGTCTAACTACTGAGCTAATCCAATGGCCGATTCCCTCCATTCCCGTAAACCTAAGATACATGTTTTATTTACATATCTATATTCGTTAATGAGCTAATTTTTTGACCGACCGACACCTATTATTGAACCAACTGTTGGGCGTCGCATAAGCCACGTGGAGGCGGCTTGGTTACAGGTTTCGCAAAGGTGTGCCCAGTGGGGGGGGGGGGGAGGGGGGTGGAGGTTCACACTGGTCTCATTTGAAGAAAAAAAAAATACCGACGAAGTGGGTTTTCACCAACATTTAAAAATTTAAATAACCCATACATTTAATGAGTTTTTGCTTATTTCTGTCAGTTATGAAAAAAAAGGAAGTTGCATAAACACTTAAAGTAAATAAAACGTATTTTAGAACTTTGAGATAATTTACTAACGTTCATCAAGTATACATGCATGGTATAGTATTTTGGGTAAAGGTTTGTGACACGAATGTTTTTAATGTCCTTGTGTGCTCACGGATTAACCGAAAAAAAAATATTATCCCCTCGGTTTCACCCCCTTCACTTGTACTGTATTAAAAAAAATATATATTTTTTGATCATAATATTTCATTAGTTTTATAAAATTCTTTTCTGCTATTTCCAAAGAAAATATAAATAAAGAAATTTTTTTTATTTCAAAGAAGTACTGCGACGATGGATATTATGTGCTTTTTTACTTTCTTCCTACTTGCGTGTTTTGACATTCTATTATTCATTATTTGATTTTTTTAGAGCAGATTAACGATTAAGAACCCATAAAATTTAATTAATTTAAACTCGTATTATCTATACTATTTAAGCATTAAAATTATACTGTAAGAGTGAACAATGTATATTTTTTTGCTGTAAAGTGTATATAATGCTTAAGTAATATGGTACGCATAGTATACAATAATGTAATATCACATATATTATGTATACGATGTTCACCAGGGAGAATTAAGTTTTTCGTGAAAAGAAAAGATAAACACACATGTTTTTTTAAAAAATAAAAAATAAAAGGATTTTGCGAACCGAGGATTATAATTGGCACGAATGATTATAATAATTTCAGCCATAAAACTATTCTACTGTTTATAACAAAAAAAATACGGTGATTCCTCCAGTTCTGGCGTCCAATGCTCCAGTTACTGCTCACTCCATCAGAATTAGTGACGGTGATAGATATCCTGATTATTTTTAATAAATTGTTTAACAAAAAATCAACACGTACTAATAATTTTATTGAACTCGTTAACAAAATAATCTTGTTATAGCCAAAAAAAATTGTAAAAAAAAATTCAGTCCAATTCTGATAAAGCAGCAGCAAGAGAAGCGTTTGACGGAGGTAAATTGTAATTATTTTTATAGCTGAAGAGGTCCCAGAAGACGACGGAACGTCGATGTAAATTTTTTCGTTGTAGTATAAACATATTTCTGACTGATGGATTTATTTATTTATATTATTCTAATAATTGTCAGACGTTTTTCCGTTTTTAATACATGATTTCTATTGAGGGAACGCAGAAAACTGTTATGAAGCCGGTGTGACTGATGTGTATGTGTGGGATGTTATAGAATTAAATGGTCGAAAATACATGCGATATTTAAATTGTGTTTCTACCGATGAGATTATTATTTATAATTATGAGTGATGTTGAGGCACCTGCGCTTGCTTTAAATTTGAAGAATAAGGTTAGTTGCGGCTCACCTGTCGGTCCGAACTCCAGCCCCCAGTGCCGCCAACTGCAAAGAAACTCCTATTGTTCACGGCTGGACTATAAATTGTCTGCTCCCCCCAAATACTTTCCTTGATACAGCGGCGTCTTTGCCAATGCGGATACATCTGAGCTTCGAGTTTTCTCCAAGAAGAAACTACAACTCGCGGCATGAAGTTTTGGTTTAAACTCGTCGTAAAATATTTAATGCATTTAGTAATTTCCAGGGGTTTCGCTTTCGTTCTTCTAGTTGTACTCGGTCGCTTTGTTCGTCGTCACGGCTTTGAGAAGATCGTTTCGGGCGTTTATTACCCTACAATAGTTGGCATAATATTTTGGTGTGGAACAGCGCTCAGTATTTTCAAACCGCACTCGCTCTCGTTTATTTTCTCTCTCCGCAAATAGATCTTCTCAAGGGACCACTCACTCTCCTCTCCTCTGCCTTCATTCGTTCTTCTTCTACCTCACGTCAGTCTTCACGGGTCGCTTCATTATCATTCGTTTATTCAACCCTTTTCACCTTATGAGAGAACTCGTCTCACTTCACAGTCTCTACTGCTTCTCTATTTTCTTCTTCCGTATTCTGTTGCCGATAGAAATTTGGTCCTTCGACGTTTCATGATTCTACGTGGAATCTAGATGGCACTACAGGAATCCGTGCGTGGGTGAAAGAAATCAAACGCAAACGACGAGGAGTTGCAAGTGAAAAAGAGAGAATTTCCGGAATAAGTAAACTTTGTCCGTCGTCAGTGTAACATGCGAGAAGAAGCTTTGTGAGACAAGTAAATGATCAGTTTTTACTTATTTAACTTTATTTTAAATTTTCTTTCTCTACGTAAAATATTTTTTTCTCTCTCTAAAGGCAGTGATGAACAAAGTTTTAAAATAGGGAGCCAAAGAAAAGGAAAAATAACTTTAGGTGAGCCAAAATAATTTTTTTTTATAAATAATTATACATTTTACTGAATTCATTCATGAAGGAGAATGTGATGAATGAAACTGTAACTGCATTTCTAAAACGAAAGAGAAAAAAAAGAGAGAAGTGTTTATTTTTATTATAGCCAGTATTCTTTTTTTGTTAGTTAGATTAGGATAAGGCATTTACGAGGGCCGCAGTTTGCCCATCACTGGTCTAAACACAGGAAGTGTGACAGTTTAGTCGGACACACGGTTCTGAACTACCGTGTCGTAATTCCATTTCGACGTTCTAGTTTTTCAGTCTCAGAAGTAAAAGAAATCACCTCAATTTCTTATTTATCTCATAGACGACGGAAAACCGTGAAATAAAGTATTATCAACTGCTTCGTCGTTTTTTTTGCTACCTTTAAAATCCCCCCTTTTCTATTCGCCCTTTTCTTTAATTAATTTCTTCTCCTTCTCACCCACCAGGTTTTTATTTATTTCCCCTCGTGTTTTATTAAAAATTGTTTCCCTATTCAATTTTATAGTTCGTGGTCTATGCTGTTTCTTTTTGACCTCAGTCCAAGTACGCTTATGATTTTCATTCCGTTTTCTTAATTTCTGTACTTTTCAATATGTATACACGTGCGTGTCCGCTTGATAGAAGGATATAGGCCTTCTAATTCTGTGAGCGAGATAAGTACAGAGCACTTCAGGAGAAATAGAAGACCTTGCACAGACACTGCGCCGTTCCCTAACTTCCCTTTGGATGAAACTATCTTTGTGCTCCCATTCTTATCATTACGTCATTATTAGTGAAACGTTTTTCAATGAAGGACAAATGATTCTTGATATTAATATATTTCAAACTGAATACTTTTTACTAAAATTGCTTGTTATTTGACAAAAACCGTCCACTAATACTAAGTGTATGGTTTTTTTTGGGGGGGGGTAGGGGGGGGGGGTTAACAGGGCTACATGAGGGTGATCCTGAAACAGGCATCTGATTTTCAACATTCTCCTATAGCACCACATTTCTCTGCCTTTGTGCAACTCCTACTGTCCACGTTTCGCACCCAATTAACTGCACACTCCATACGAAAATTTTTAGTAATAATTTCCTAATATTCATACTTCAGCCGTAAGAAAATTCCTCGTTTTTGCGAAAGCCTTCCTTGCCTGTTATTATGATGCCCAAATAGCAGAATACCTTAACTTCCTACAAAACATTCCTTTCCAATCTAACAGCCTTTGTTATTCCACTACACCTTGGTTTTCCCTTTATTAATCCTCATGCTGTACCCTTCCTTCAGGATCACGTTCGTGCCGTTTATGATGTTTTACAGGTCGTCTTGTGACTACCTTAATACCAGAATATCATCAGCAAACCTTAGGGTTTTTATTTCTTCTCCTTGTAGTTTGATTCCGTTTCCCTATTCATTTTTAACTGGTTTCTTGGACTGTTACATATATATATATATATTGTAATATACTTTTTTGTTTTGAAACATTTATTAATTAACAGAACAAATTATGATCAATTTTAAAATTTTTCATTTATTAATTTAAATGAATACACGGGCTTAATCTTCAGGGTGATTTTGGGTCTCTCAAGATGATGGAGTATGCAGTTGCCGACAATTACTGGCCAAAAAACATCTCACCTCTCGAATGTTTGTGGCGTCTCCTATGGCGTCTCTACCCTCAATTCGTCTGACTTCTCACAGCTCGGTGTCCTACGTCCGTCCTCTCTCATCGGTTTGGCTCTCGGACCACGTCTCTGCCTCCTGTGTTTTTTGGTTTTGTGAGTCGTGGTTTCCTGTTTATGGATTACCATCCTGTCACCCTCCCCCCCCCCTTTTCCTGTAAAAGATATTGGGTTGCTGTAGAGGGATGAGAGTGAAGTCCCGACGGGGACGACCTCCTGTGGCCAGTGGGCTTGGACATTTCTTGATTTCTGCTTTCTTTTCTTGCCCTTCTATTCGAATTGTTGCTGACTGCCATCTTTAGAGGTTATGGATAACTCTTTGTATAGTATTTTTGTATTGTTTACTATCAATATAATACTGTTTGATTTCTTTCTTTAAAAAAAGAATCCTTCATTTTCTTGAGCCTAAATATTGAGCATACGTCATTCTTAACCTGTGTTCTTCTTCGCCGTACTGGTGCTCGTTTTTTTTGGTTGAGAGTCGAGGTTTCCAGTTTATGGATTACCCTCCTGTCACCCCCTCCCCCCTTTTCCTTAAAAGAATTGTTGCTGTAAGAGGATGAGAGTGAAGTCCCAACAGGGGCGACCTCCTGTGGCCCAGTGGCTTGGACGTTTGTGATGTTTGAGAAACCATACTTTGATACCCCTAAATTGATAAGTTACCCTAACCGTGCACACTCGGGGGGGGGGGGAGGCCGTATTTTAAATGAGAAGGATTCCAGCCTTTCCCAGAGACGGAGTTTAAAGGAAAATCGTGTGCTGCGCGAATATTTCACAAGTCAATTACAGAGCAGGGCGCGTAATTGTCGATTGTTGCGTGCTAAATGTGGCGCGGCCGACCGCCGTAATGCATGTGGAGGACACCTGCCGTGCCACAGGGGGGCGATTCTCTGCTGTTTACTGCCCTTATGAGAGCTCCCCATTGTAGCGAAGCCAGTGACGGAAATAAATATGAGGCAATAAAAACACTGGCTATTTGAGTCTTGGCACCTAGTGTTCTATTTTACTTTCTTTCCTTGCCGCCTCATATTTGAGACAGCTATTTTTGCGAAATTCGTCGTTATGAGCCGTACACCCCCACGCGCACACTAATTTCCCCCGTGATGAAGTGTAGCCGCTGTTACTAAATCACGAATCACCTTGTGGACCTCGCCCCGCCTTTTCACGGCGATGAAAAATGAGCGAAAATACAGCTTTTAAGTTCGTAGCAAGTGCCGCGGTACCCGTCTTTCTATTTATAAACATTCTAAAATTTATCATTACAATTACTTTACAACCACACAAAATATTGTCACATCTCGGAGCATGCAGTCATAGCTCAGGGGCTGAGAGCTGGACTGTAGAAATGTGGTTCGAGTCCCACTAAACGCAGCCATTTTTTATTTACCTTTCGTTTCTAGAATTTTCTGTTTCAAGAATGTTCTGTTTTTTTGGAATGTATAAATTGTACTGGACCTCGAAGCGGAGGCAGTCTTTCGCAGTACGAACCTTTGTACAGCTCTTCTTATTAAATACACGTCTATAACACTGTGTGTTACTGTATTCTCACATTCGTTCAGATACGGGACAATATGCAGTTTCATACCTTAAAAATCAAGTAGGTGGTATTTGTTTATTACCATAAAAATTGTGATTGTCTCTTAAGAACTTTTTCCCCTTATTGAATAACCCCATAAAAATCACAGTATAACACGAATAAAAAACACCACGTCGTCAATTAATGTTTCCTTTATAAATATTTTCAACAGCTTTTAAAAACATTTTAATTATTGATCAGTAGGAAATTTTGTCTATTATCCGGACAGATGAACAATGTTTATTATGTATTTATTTTACATTGAATGGAAGGAAAAGTTTAATTGAATGCTGTGAATTATTCAAAGAGAAAGCAATTATTATTTTTTTGTTTAAAATAGGGCACCATTTTTTTTCTTTATTTTTAAAATTAGTTATATGCTTATAAAATAAGCCAGTATTTATCTCCACAAGGTTACTATCCATTTAATTAATTTCCTTTCACTAGACATTTCCGTTAGTAGATACAACATAAGCACTGGATTAAGTTTAGTGATGCTTTTCCTCCAAAATTAATGTTTTGACTACGTAGAGTAATCCAATTTTTTTTTAAGTAAATTGTTTTAATCCTCATGTAGGTCACTTCAAATACAAAGAACTTGTGTCATTTATCAAGTCTTTTTGTTTTCTCGTTTTAAGGCACATTTATTCCGAGCAGATCTACAAGTTACTGTTTCATGACAAATTATGCACCTGTTCAAACAGTAATTAATAGAATAAGAAGAGAAACCAGGACAGTATTGTATTTAGAAGATTTCATGAAGTCATGAGGAAGGTGCGGAAGCAGGTTAATGGTTTGGTGAAATATGAGTTGCTTGACTATCTAACTCGTTTCCAACAGTTGCCGTCGTATTTTCTTTTCCTGGCAGAATAAAAGTTGTTAGTATAAGCTTGGCAAACGTAAGTTACGAGGTCCGGTCGCAGGATGGAGCAAGGCGGTTCTTCTAATAATCTCGAAACACAACAGTCGCATAAAGCCTGTGAAATATACCCGAGAAGTAATGGGAACACACGAGAGGGGAAAAAAAACCTGTCAGATCATGAAGCAGCATCCGAGGCACAGATTTTTGTCTTATGGATTAGTCTCAACTTGCAGTACGTAATTTATTTACTGGGGAAAACGTTAAAAGTTGTTTGTCTGTAAAATCAACAGATAGTTTACGACTCAAGAAAACACTTTTTAAGTGTCATTTGAAGATAATCAACGAAATTTCCTTCAGTATTAAAAGAAAATAGGGAGGACCTGTTATCAGAATAAGAAAGGTAAACATTAAACTGTATTCAACATGTTGATAAATGCTACATGTAATAATTTAGTTAGCAGTTAGATTTACTAAGTAACTTGTTCAACACAGATTCCTGAAAGAATTTTTTTTTTGGGTTAACAGGCTACATGAGGGTGATCCTGAAACAGGCAATTCCCCTTTAATAGCATAGGAAGGGAATTGAAAAGGTAGAGCAAGGTAGTCAGGCTTTGACTAGGGCCCCCGGGTTATAGTTTAAGGATCCTACCCGATGGTTCACCTAAAGAGATGCAGGGAAAACCCTAGAACACCTACATTAGGTAGGTCGGGCATTGGGTAACATTCTCACGCCCTTCCGAATGACGGGAGACGAGTTTGCTGTGGGGTCGCAGCATTCCCTTCTCCATATCCGTGCAGGTTTTATGGGGCAGTTGGCCGACTAATCCAATGTTATCAGCGGGCAACTCTTACCTTTTGCCCGAGGTCTTCGACCCCAGTATATATATATATATATATATATATATATATATATATACCTACTAAAATCACAGAGAAGTTAACGTAATATTTATCTCTACTTAATATCCGCGAGTACGTTAACAAATAAACGTCTAAACAACGAATGAGTCAGATTTTTTTTATATTAGTCAACACATTAGATACTCCACAACGTTTCGTCCACAATTTTGGGACCTTTTCAGCTAGAAAGATACCAGAAGAAATTTGATTATATGTCTTGTTACCTGAAGAAGTCCCAAAATTGTGGAAGGAAGTTCGTAACGTGTCTAATATGTTGATTAATATCAAAAAAATTCTGACTTATTGGCTATTTTGATGCTGATTTGTTAATTTTATTAATGTCAATAATTATATTGGGTCCTCTAATAATGTTATTTTAAAATTGTTTTTGTGCCATCAAGATGATGTTTTTTTTTCTTTGAATTGGATTCTTTGGTTAACAGTATGCAAAACATTTATTGGATCTCTAAATTGACCATTCCCGATAACTTCCGACGTCCCTCGGACGGTAAGTTAGGAATCTGGAGCGCCGTGGCGAAACGCCAGTTTTGCACCCGAATTTCACGGCATGCTTGTCGGCTACGCAAAACTGTTCCACGCTTCCTGTGAAGCTGTTGCCTCGCTTTAACAGACTGTTTACATGCATCTGCGGAGCCATGCCCTGGTCCGCGGAACGCACTTAATTACCTAAATTTAAATAACACAAGAATATCCTTGCAATTATATTAAGGCAACTGTGTTCATCGACCCCCACTCGCTTTATATCAACAGACACAATGGTTTTGAAACTCTGGTATGCCTCATTCCTGTAATTGGAATAGATGTGTGGTGTTTGAAAACTATAACAGTTATTTGATTCATTTTAATTTTCTCCTCATTACCACAGAAAAAATTCCTTTCGGAGAGTGACTAATAGAAAATGCCCCAACATAACTATTCAATATTATGGCATACTTTTAATGGTAGTATGTCTGTGTATGTTGCAGCCAACTTACCAGAACCAGCGGCTCGTCCACGAAACGGTGACAACTACGAGGACCACCTATCCGCAGAGCCCACCGACCAAGATGCCTTCCCTCAACAACAACCTGTCTGAGTTGGACACGCTCCTGCAGGACCTCAGCAACGCTCAGTATTCAGGATATGTCGAGAAGAGAGGTAACGCAAGAGTCTACTTATATTTCTAATTAATACATATATTTAGTTTCGCTGAAACAAGCTGATAAATGAGGTGGACCTTTATTACAGTGAAAACAGAAATTAAACTTTTCTTGAAATTTAATTCTTTGTGAATTTAATTCAGTTGCTACATGTGTTTTATAATTGCTTCTTTACAACTCTCTCTGGTACCTTAGAAATGACAATCCTCCTCCGTGTAAGGCAGTATCATTTGTTTGCCCCGTAATCTCCAAATGCATAACCTCCCTAATTAAAAGCACCACGATCCAGCAATTCCTATGACAATCCTCCTCCAATCATTATAATTTTTGTAAGATATATTTCTAATTTTCAGATACAAGTCTAATAAATGGATCACCAATGCCACTCTACTCTGGACGGCCTCCTAGTGCTCAAGATTCTAGAGCCGCAAGACCTTCAGTCGATAGTCTCCTCGACGAACTCAACACCGTCGTGCCCAACGGGTAAGCCGGGGTAGTTGACCCAACCTATCTTCAAGCACTTTTTATTTTTAGCTTTTAAGTTAAATACAGGGGTTCAGTGTAAATTATCAGTATTGTATTAATAGCTGCAAATGTATTAATTTTTCTTCTAACAGAGATGTGCATGATATGGGTCGTCATTCGAACACAACGGTGACCATACATGACACAAAAACAGAGGTTACATACCCTGGTGGCCCTGGCTCAGGTGCCTCTGCAGCAACTAAGGAGCTAGATATCCTCATGGCATCGCTGGCAGATTTTAAGGTGAGGATTTGCCTGCACCTAGAACTATTTTCAAATGAGTTCACTTTTTCAAATAACAGTAATCAAGAGTTCTTTATGAATAAATATCTTAATTACAAATGTTCATATTTGTTTAAAACAATAATATATTGTTGAAGTAATGGAGCACAAAGTATTTGAGGCATCATTGTTGACACTTGGGGAACAATGCCCTTCCTTCCCAATTATTTCTTAATCTACCTGAATGTAATTCTTCTTGGCAAGGGGCAGGTTTTGTGAGTGAATGTGGGAGGAGAAGGGAGGGGTAGGAAGGGAGCGTGTCCTTTCTTGGCCCACATTACTGCTGGATGCTAGAAATAGTTTGAGAGATGGGTGGGGCATTCACTTGCATGGGGAGGGGAGGTTGCTCATACAAGCAGAAGTCTTCCTGCCAGAGGCCAGTCTCCAGTCTACATCCACAGTGTGCACTACTCTGGTCAGGCTCTCACACAAACACACTCTCACTCACTTTCACTAACATCAGATTAGCAACTCATTTTTACAATGATTTTTCAACTTAGAACTCAAATTATTTTTTGAAAGGTACACTTACTTTTGGAGTTCCAAACATTTTTTATAGTTGATAGGTTTTTCTTCTTCTTTTAATTTTTGGACTCAAATGACTAATATCAAACTTATAGTAAATTTAGATGGTGATGAAAATCCAGTACTGAATAGTGTTTTTTTATGTTTCAGATTAATGCAAGCACTCACCAACATCAAACAGTGACAGACTCCCCATACGCAAAGCCCAACAAGGCCACCAAGAGCTCTCCGAGCCCGCAGCCGCACCTCAGCTCTTCGTCTCCTCCTCCTCCGCTGACTGTGAGCGGGTCCAAGCAAAACCAGTTGGATTCTATGTTAGGCAATCTCCAGGCTGACATGAGCCGTCAGGGAGTAAATACTACTCAGAAGGGCTGCTGCAGTGCCTGTGACAAACCTATCGTGGGCCAGGTCTGCCTTTTATTATAAATGAGATTTAGTGAACCTCGTGTCACCTTGCATCGTCGATGAAATGTGGGAATTGTTTATTTGTAGGTTATCACCGCTCTCGGCAAAACATGGCACCCTGAGCACTTTACTTGCACCCACTGCAACCAAGAACTGGGAACACGCAATTTCTTCGAGAGAGATGGCCGCCCTTACTGTGAGCCAGATTACCATAACCTTTTCTCCCCTAGATGTGCTTACTGTAATGGACCAATTCTTGATGTAAGTCCATTTTTCTGTTTATTCCTCATTATTCTAAAAATAGAGTATTGGTGACTTTTTAATCTGTATTTTTTTCTTCCAGAAATGTGTAACAGCACTGGAGAAAACTTGGCACACAGAACACTTTTTCTGTGCCCAATGTGGCAAGCAGTTTGGTGAGGAGGGTTTCCATGAGCGTGAAGGAAAGCCCTATTGCAAAGATGACTATTTTGATATGTTTGCACCAAAATGTGGAGGCTGCAATCGTCCAATTATGGAGAATTATATATCAGCTCTTAACAGCCAATGGCATGCAGATTGTTTTGTCTGTCGGGTAAGTTATCAAATGGTAACTATGAAATATTCTTTGATTTAGGTGCATAATAATTCTTTTAAACATAATGTATTATAACTTTTTCTATGTATTTGTTGGATAAGAAAAATAAAGGCTTAACCACTTTTCCTATATATTGTCCTCATCATTAAATAATTACAATATATTTAAAATGTATGGTACATTAATGCATAGGACTGCAAGAAGCCTATGACTGGTACATCTTTTTATGCCATGGAAGGAAAGCCAGTTTGTCCCAAGTGTGTTGGTGTTGAAGATGAAGGTGATGAGGATGAGGAGGAAGAAGACTAAATAAATTGAATAAAAAATGCCCCTGCCCCATGAAATCCTCTATTAAATCCCTCTGGAAGAAATGAAAAAATAAATTGTTCCCTTGGTCAAAAAAGTACTGTTTGCTCACACTCCTTACAATGACACTGAAATAACTACAAATGAATTCCAAAACCTGAAGCATCCCATGAGCTGATATTTGCACAAAGACCATCAAGGGTTAACACATTTTGATCTTTCAAACCCTGGATGGACTTTATGAAGTCAATTGTACATTACAATATGTAATATAACTGTATGAACATTCAAGGAAAGAACAAATTTTGGATAATGAATATTGCTTGGGTAGACAAATAGGAATACCTTTATGTTGACTTTATATGTATGAATAATAAATAAAGATAATAAGAAAAAAAACTGCTAAAAAAACAAAAAAATTAAAATAAAAACCAAACAAACAAAAAATACAATAAAAGGGACCAGATTCTTAGGTTGTGTGTGTGTGTCTGTCATAGGCATATTGCAGTTGTGCAACTTGTATAGCAACAATTTGTCACTATAAAGCCATTAATTATTTTAGTCATATTTCTTTCTTTTCACCTTAGTCACTGAGCAAAAATTATTTTCCACTATTTATTTAATTATTGATAACATAATAACATATAAAATATAATTATCACTATACTATCAATGGAAGTTAATTTTATAGAAAACAAAATAACTTTGACATATGATTAATTACAAGTTAATACATAATTGATTTATAAAGTTGATTGAATACAATGAGAATTCCATAATTTAAAGAAATATTTCCAAATGGAATATACTGCACTGTGTTACACAACCACACGTAATTCAATATGTCTGTGATGAAATATTATTTATTTTGGCATGTAGTCAAATATGATTCAATTAGCCATTTGTGTGTAGGAAATGAAAATAATGATTGACGTTTGTTTAACAATTTGTGACAATCGCTTACATAAAATCAATCTACCAGTCATTCACCCTTAATAGTAAACATTTTTCTAACCAACAAAAACATTTTTTTTTTACTTTAACATCTTACGCAAAATAATTTAAATATGACAACTACCAATCAATTTTCTTCAACCAAATGTTTTATAAAGGAAAGTGGATAACTCTCTGTTTACATTATATTAGCAAAAGCAATACATAAAAATGATATAAAAACTGATGTCCTAAGAATTCTCACCCACCGCTTAGTCTAATTTAAGAACTTTATTGATCTGTTTTATTAAAAATTTTCGAAGTATATCAAAATGAAATCTAATCAGAATAATCAAAACTTTTGTTTCTAACCACTATATTTTTCAGCGTTTTAAATAATCACTAGTTTCTGTAGGATATATTCCTGGCATAAATTGGATTTTAGTAATAATATGTGTTTAATGTATAACAGAATCCTTTGGAAGAATAGCTTCAAATTGCAAATTTTTATTACTTCATTTAGAGTGAATTTTTTTTTCAACTCTGTTATTTGGAATCTCTCTGTGTTTGTATTTCCTCACTTTCTCATTATTTGTCATTCATTTATGATATTTTATTATTTCTGTTTCTAGAATGTCTGTTACATAAAATTATTATATTTATAGGACTGTCGGCAACCTTTCCACGGTGGCTCATTTTTTGACCATGAGGGATTGCCGTACTGTGAGACCCATTACCACGCTAAGCGAGGGTCCCTGTGTGCCGGTTGTCACAAGCCCATTACAGGTTTGCATTATTAAAATTGTCTTGATCACTTATAAGACATTGTAGCTTTTAAATATTAGTTTATTACAATAATTAGGCACAAGTTTCTCCTTTTCATATTCATGTATTTATTTATACATATATTTTTTTCAAAGATTAAAATTTACTAATAAAAATGTTTGTTTAGGTCGCTGCATAACTGCCATGTTTCGAAAGTTTCACCCAGAACACTTTGTGTGCGCTTTCTGCCTGAAGCAACTTAACAAGGGCACATTCAAGGAGCAAAATGACAAGCCTTACTGTCATAGCTGTTTTGAAAAACTGTTTGGATAATGTTCTGTGCTTCTGCAACTCCATGCTTCCCAAGTATTCCTTATTTCCTTTCCTTAGACTATAGTTTCTGCTGGAACAATCATTCTCTTTGAGTGAAAATTATTTAAATGTAAAATAACAGATTCTGTAATATTATTTGTTTGTCCATGGACGCCATGAAATTATCCTATTCTGTCATTGAAATGTGGGATATTGGGAATTATATAGAAGAGTATATGACGAGTTAGGAGCATCCATCAAGGATAATTACAAATGATAACAATATTAAATTGTGACAAAGTCACACATTGAGTAAAGATAAAAAATATGTGATAAAAGTAGGAAGACACTCTGAAGATAGAATATGGCCAGACGTACTAATATCCTCAAAGAAAAGCTTATGTTTAAGGTGTAGAAAGGAAGAAGGAGGAGAGACTGTGCTCAATATTTCTTTCTTTCTTTCCTTCCTCTTTGTGTCTTGATCACATGTATTTCTTTGAACATATTACTACACTTGACCATATGCATTCTTTATTGAGCATTAATACAGTTCTCCCATACTTCTATATTTACTACCCAATCCGTGTGACTTCTTCATGATTTAATATCATTATCGTTTATAATATATAATCAAGTTGTTTTCAATTTTAACAAGTATTATTGTGATTTTATTTTAATATTTGCAACACAATTCAGTAATCTACACCCCTTTGTTGACAATGGAATAATATTAGTGGTACCATATACCGTACTGTAAAGTAGATACATCATGCAGGAAAGAATTATTGAAGTATTTATTAAATATACCTGTGAATTTTACTGCCAATTGAGCACAAACATGTTTATAAGTTTAACTGTAAATAATTTTCACTCAATAGGATGGTTTATAAATTACATCCCAGAGCTTAGATACAATATATGTATATAAAAACTAAGTATTAAAATAATTTGAAGTTATGACACCATTTTATCTCTGTATGTACAAATTATACCACAGAAAACTAAAATAAGCACAAATTTTTTCGTAGCGAGTATTGTGCTTTATGCACAGGACAAATCAATTTAAATATTTTTTTTATATAATTATATTGAAGGAAATGTGAAAACTTGATAAATGTTGTGAGTTGAGCATTTTTTTTGTTACATATTTTGTATTTAGTTAAAAAACTGTTGTTAGCACAATGAATTTATAGTTATATACAGAATCACATACATGTGTATAGGTGAGGAATATAGAAAGAATAAAAAAACCTGCATAATGTTTAAAGAATTAGTGAGAATTGAAAGAACAATGTATATATTGCATTATACCCTAGGATTAATTCCTCGTTAATACACCATGTGAAAGCAATAATGTTTCCTTTATAATTTTTTATTTGTATGTTTTTTGTTCTTTTTACAACTACAACTAAAGTACAGCTATGGCTACAGTGAGATTAAGTGTCATCCACTTTCATTGATTACTTTGGTGTTTTGTTTTAATGATTATAAATAATCTATTTTGTGTAAGTAATTTTCAAGCTAAAAACTTTCAAACTTGTGCCAAATATATTATGAAGAAATCTTTTATTGTTTATTTGCACAATGTTCTGAATATTTCAATACTTTTGTGCCATTGTAATTATGCAAATATTGGCTGACATGTGACAGAAATACTGTTACTGTATGATGTGGTGTATTGAATTTGTATTAGTTGTGTGCACACCTTCCATTTCTGTATTTGTGTAGGAAACTACAGAAGATTATTATATAGTTATAGGGAAAGTAGGTGTATGAATGAGCAGAAAATTTGATCTACCTTTTTTTTCTTCTCATTTTGAATCTAAGTTATCTATTTGAGGATAGGCAAATTATCTTTCAAATGGACTTGAGTATTCTTTAAGTGTACTTCATTACATATTTTTTATTTTCAACCTGTTTATATATTTTACACATATTGTTTTCTAGTGGATCTATTGGTAATTTGCTTTAACTAATTTATATAGGTGTTGCATATGATAAATATTTTTTTGATTTTATTATTGTTAGATTATTGAAGATAAATATGATTTTGTGTGTCCTCTTAATAGTTTGTTAATATTTTTAAAGTTTCTGTATACTCAATGGAAATAGTCTCATCAAAATGTGGATTCGAATGGTTTTTAACATTTTCATTAATAAATGCCAGTTATGTAAATTTTTGTTATCTATGCATGACAGTATTTCAATAAAATCCATTACTTATCTTTGGTGCAAGCTTTGTTTGTTTTTCTCAAAGTATTGTATGGTGAAAGAGTTTCTCAGGATTAAGAATCTGTATATAAAGGTACAATGAGCCTAATTTGAGTAAATAGTTTACTGTCTCTTCAAGTTAATGTTTATTATCAGTGGTTAGATATAAATTTAAGAGATTAATTTAGTGCCTGTTAAAGAAACAAAAAGATGCATAGAGCTGACATCTGAAATCGAAGGTTTGCGTCACCAGGTTGGGAAGCAATAATGCCAAGTTTTTTAAACACCCCTGACAGTAGGATTGGAAAATTAAATAAATCCATAATCTGACATTCTTAATTTATAAATAATTTAAAAATTCATCCACTTTTTCAGCAAATAATATTTAATTTGAAAGTACAAATATAATGTAATATTATATTCTAAGCACAATGTTCTAGATTGATTCCAGTGATAATAGAAAGAAAGAGGGTGGGGGTAATTATGCACAAACATGTGTCGAGAAATGAATATTTTGATTAAAACTAATACAGAAGAATTAATACTAATTGTTTAGTTTATTGATTTTACTTATCGTATGCCCAGAGAAGGTGTCTTTATCTTTGTTATTTTTCAACCTTGTCATGAAAGGTTAATTTAGTACTAATCAAATCGTTCACATGAATTATGAATAAATGAATACATTAAATGTATCTTTGGAGTAAACCTGAGCCAAGTACTTTTAGGAACAAACACTATGGTACTAAATATATTTCTTCAAGTTGTGTAGAGATGAGCAAAATGGAACTTTTTGGAGTTCGGGAAAGAACCGCTTTTTATAATCGCTAAAGGCTCCCCATACACCAGACACAAAGGATGATCTTTCCTTCCTTACATTCATTTTAACCCATTTCTATAGCAAATTTTCATGTCTACTTAATTTTTTAGATAAATAAACCATACAAGCTGTGAAGAAGAAAAAAGCATTGAAGCACACACACACAGATGGAGTTTCTGGTAATGGAATAAGTGTGTATATGATTTAATTATTTTGAAAAACAATCATTTATTGATTAATTTAACAGTTTTCATTGGTGCTGAGTGTGATAACTGTTCACCAATCCCAATTCTATTTGAGTAGGCCCCGATTAACAAAACTGTCTTCAAATGTTGAGTAATTAAAGATGATAAAGTTCTGTTTCTGATACTATGCATATGGCAAGGCACTTTTCTCCATTGGAAGGAAAATACAAAATTTTTATTTTTTACATTTCCAGATAAATTTTTTTTTTGGTTAATTTAACCTCTGACCCATGTGTCATTAGAAACTTTCATTTATGCAATAAGAGTTTAGCATTTATTGATACATATAATATACATTTTGTTTGCTTCTCTGCATTTGAATCTTTTACAATAAACATTGAGATCTTTACTAACATTTATTTAAAGAAGATAACATTTATCAATTCTGCGGAAGACCAAGGTCACTTGTTCAGGTACACACATAGACACCAAAAAACTAACTACCTTATACAAAATGCCAAAGAGATCATGCAGTAGCCCATAAACTGACAATAATACTAAATGCAATTTTCTTCACTTTTTGAAGAAGAGTAGTTTAGTATTTATTTTATCACTCAAATTTGTCTATGTATTAGCTACTTCATTATCAATTTGTTAATTTTCATCTATTACACTCATTTTTATATTGTCAAAATACCAGAGATCTTGAAATATTTTCATTTAAATTGCATTCGTATTATGGGTATTTCTTAGTACATGAAATCTTATAGTCACAAAATAAAAATAAAAATTATATCCTATTGGCCCTACAGCTCACAGGCCACAGATTAAAACATCATAAAACACATTGACAAATTAATATATAGATTCATTTAACATGCATTAAAACATTGATAAATCTGACATAAAATTTTGTCATACAACTCTCTTGAATTATAATTTTATAATATGGTTGATGCTGTCAAGCGTATATTGTATTACAAATGTAAATATACCCAATTTGTTGCATTGAAGAAGAAATGGCAAATTTGCTGATAACATAACAATAAGAAATGCTATAATGTCATTTTAATGTAAATTTTATCCATTGGTATGTGTGTCAAATTTCCAGCCTTTTTTATATTATGATGTTACATTATTCATGAAGAAGCTTTAGTTCAATGAAAACATTTGTCGTAATTTTTTTTTAATGCTGTTAATTTGTCAGCTACTCCAGAGCCAATCTAATCCCAGCAAAATATAGGCCACTATGAGGCCCGACACACACTTAAGTACCCCATCCAGAACTTGGTCTTTCAGTGATGAAGGCAGACAAGCTGATAATAAACACAACTCCTGGAAAGGCAGCTTCAAGGTCCCATCATCTGAAAACTTAGTTGAATATATTCTCTGTTTTTCTTCAATACCATATTTTAGTATTATTTCTCCTAAATATATTTGATTGTAGACACATATGGTTATAATAGTACTAGCCATGCTGCTCCCTCTTCCAAAATAGAAGTTAAGAATTAGCTTGAAATTCAAGATGGAGGCAGACAGAAAATAGGGTGTTATTTATGAAATATTACTTTTATTCTGAAGTACATAAAAACACTTTATTTCTGAAAAATTGCAGTGTTATATGCTGTTATCCATGGAGGATTGTTAGCCACCTGCCAGACTTATATTAAATAAGTCTATCTTTCTAAATATCTTCATGATTTTACTTGTGCACCTTTTACTTGCCTCCTATTGAAGGGAAACAAGTGCCCTATAATAATTTGCACAAATTATAACCTAATTTTTAAATTCTTGAGGCTCTGAAATATAAAAGATGATTGAAGCTGTTCTTCAACGGGTCAAAATTATTGAAGTTATATACATTATGACAACATCTCAAACTGAATTATATTATTTCTCACTTGCTATAGTGTGGAAACCTTTGTACAAAGAAAATGTTAAAATGTTATTTATATTTACACTTTTAGTTCATTTTTATAGCATGCAGACAGAATGGATAATAGTTGTAGTGTTAGAGCAGCAGTTCTGTTCCTTTGAAATATATTCTACAGTAATTATATTAGGTATTAAAAGAGACAGGAAATTACAGGTCAAAGAGGTTGTTTGCGGCCATGCAATAAATCTGCTATAAATAAAATTATAAAGTAATTTAATAAATATTTATTGCCATGCATTGTATATGTACATATCATTGTTAGTTTGTTTTTTACAAAAGCAGTTTATGAATCTTTCCAGTAGAATAAAGAAGTTCCCCACAAGCAGATGCTCTGCACCTGTCAGCTTGTACCTTCCTTCTGGCACCTTGCCATCTCTTCCTGTAGAGAAGGATGATTGTCTTCCACAGAAGATGAATAGCTTTCTTTCAAATTCAACTTGGAGGGACACACCTGTGGGGATAATTTTATTGATATCAGATATCTTGAAGATTGTATTATACACCAAACATTATATGAAATACTGTTGTCTTTTTGTTCATTTCCTTTTTTGACTTGGTAGTGTGGTAACTTATTTCCTTGTCAGGTATACTCAGTCAGGGAACTTGACTACATACACACCAACACCCATGCCTATGCCAGGAATCGAACCTGGGACCTCTGTGATGCTAACCATTAGACCACAGAGGTGGCCAATTTCAATTTTTGATGGTATATAAAACCAGGATATGCTTGTGTGTATTTAAATTATCTCCAATATTCTATCATATTTATTCCAAAAATTTGAGATACTAAAGCAAAAGATATTGAAAGAACATAATATGGTGTATGAATTGAGTTTCTGGGTATGTGAGAGAATGTACAATTTAAAAATGTGTTAGGAATAACAAATTGAACTTATGAAGTGAAATCCATAGTATTCTCCATATAAAATTGTGATGCTAGTGAAAATAGTCAAGATAAATATTTGTTAAGGTTAGTCCATTTAAAATCAGTGAAACAATAAATAAGCGAAAAATGGAATAAATAATTGTTGAATATTAAATGATTTCAGTGAATTTTCTGGGCAATAATTTAAGTAACTCTTTGGCATGACCTCAACTTTTAGTAAGTGACTCATCCTTTTAAAAAGCATCATTATGGCTCAGGAAGTGCTGGGTTGTACTTAAGTGCTCTTCATAACATCCTAATTTCCATTTGTACCACTGTACATCTCAAAAGTCTAACTTGTCCAAATACTTTACAGGTTCAAAAGGGATTTTAACAAGGTTAATATTTCCTCTAATAGGCACATTCCTCACATGCATACTGGTGATTTTTGAGTGTTTCTTGGACTACAAAATAAAAAGTGGTGCTCCAAAATAAGCTGAACAATACAATGACTACCGGAAACTGGATGCAATTACAAATTTATTCTTTTGAAGGATGTTTTGCCAAATCATAAGAAGATATTTTTAAAATAAATGGTATTGGTAATACTTTATAGCATGAAGAAACTATCTAAATATTTCTTTACCAGAAAAATGTTGATATTTAAATGTTGCAGTTTGTTTAAATATTATTAAATAAATTTGCTAACAGTATTCATTGTACTATTCTGATAGATAGTTCCTTACCCTGTAAACTTCATCATACTCGTAGTCATCTAAAGATGGATTTGTAATACTGCTGGACTGTTGGCAGAAGAACCTCTTTGATTCCTTAGGCCTCCTTTGCTTCTCCATCCATGACTGCCTTTCACTCTCATCAAGTGAAATGTGGCATTTTACCAATGTGTCTGCCATCTTCCTCAACATTTCCAGCTGCTGGACTAATCCTATAGTATATTGACAATTTTTTTTAACAACAATGATCACAAAAGTTTGAGCAAGACTGATTTTAAAACTAATAAGAATTGAGTCCCAAGTCAAGACTCATTTCTGATATAATCTGTGGAATGGAATATTTAACTTATAATAATTCATCTATATATACTAAGCCAAAGCTTGATCAATGCATATAATACACAAAATGAATTCTATAAATTAAAAGTAAGGATAAGAAAGATACCTTGTTGCTCCAACATTATAGCCCAGGCCAACCGAAATCCTGTAGAAATATGAGCTTGTCGGTCGAAATTCTTATCACGCTCTATATCTTCTAATTTCCTCTGCAATTTCAAGTTGTCCTTCCACTGACTATCAAGTCGTCGCTCCAATTCTTCCTGCACAAAAATAAAAATACTTTGGTTTCTATTCAGGAAATAAATGTAGCATAACTTTCCTTGTCAATAACAGAGTCTAAGTACTTTGCCCAAAAACTGTTGGTTCATATTAACATCACAGATAAAGTATCACGAATGAACTTTGTAATGCTTGAAACTCACCAATGACTAAATTATTGTCAAATACTTCATGCAGTTGCTACAATTGTAACTGTAGTAATTAATTATCAAAACATTGATCTCATGAAATTAATAACTTACTGTTACAATTCTTATAATGCAGTCATAACAGTTAACACACATTTATCACTTGAAGAACCTAAATATGTTTCTGTTTGATCCACATATTAGGTCATTATGACTCTTGAATTATATTACACAATAAGCATGTTGCAAAATAAGTACAATACCAACATTATGCAACACTTAAAATTTATTGATACATAACAATTAAGTTAATCACATTATCTGACTGTTTAGAAATAATAAATGGTAAAAATGCCTATAAGTCAGAAGGATTATTAAATTTATTGACATCAGTCCATTACAAGACATTTCGTCCCTTAGTTTTGGTGATTTAAAGAAACAAAAAAGTTAAACAGATGAAATTAAATTCCTATTGCAGAAAAGTTTACTACCAAGTATAAATTGAAAAATAATTTACATGAGTTATTAAATTTTATAAAGATAATAGTTTAAGTTGGGGCTGTGAATTGTTTACATATATGATCAGGTAAGATAATAGTAAAGTAGATATTTTTAGTGGAGTGTGAAAATATGCCTAACCTTACGCCTCTGAAGGACCATGTTTCCAGACCGCAGCATTGATGCTTCTTCCACCACACGCTTGTGAAGCATCTCTGCCTCTGCTAATTGTTCCTCGCGATGGTTCAACTGTCGGTTGAGAGCAGCATTTGCCAGTCGGCTACGTCTTTCTTCCTGAGGGATCATTTATAATGTCAATTAGTTTTGTGGTTTGGGTTATTCAGATGCCACATGAAAAAAAATTAGATCCTTGGTATGAATATATCACAGTTTTGTGTAATTATTTCCAATAAAAATTATCTACGGGGTTCCAAATTGTTAATTGCAGATGTAACTGAACGTCACGAGTCTAATCAACTCATAATTAATAAAAGTAAGCTGTTTCAGGAATAAATTCTTGCTAATAGTCTACTCAATTTAGTTCAACAAACGGTACAAATTATAAAGGTAATAATTTAAAATGATCTTACTCTCCACAAAGTAAAACCAAAAAATTCAATGAGAAATTGTGATTAACTTGACGGCAGTGACATAAGAACTTGACATATTTGAGATACAATGAGAACAGCTTTAATCATCCATATTGTGTATCACTTAGTAAAGAGCAAACATTGATTAAATTTATATTATATTAAGTGTCATTTTTCGACTTTTCCATTATGTGAGAGAGTAAGAATAAAAAATGCTTTGTAGCCAGGGAATCCCAGTTGAGCACTGTTTAGAGAAATAAACGTGCTAAATTCAATTCTTCTTCCCAGAAGACCAACTACATTTTTAGTTTCCAAATGGCGGACTTTTTATTCCTCTTAGACAACAATACTGTAATATTATTATGAACGAAATAATTGTAGACAAATCAAATGTGATTTGCGTGGTTTTACAAGCTGTGTAAATATTTCGCAGCTCTGCCTCGTGCGTTCACCTGCTGCACGATGGCTTCCTTGTCCTCGCTGAGTTGCGCCTCCATCTCCTCAAACAGCTGCTGGACCTGCTGATTATGCTCCTCGTCCTTGGCCCTGAGGATGGACTCCAGCCTCTGCACGTCTTCCTGGCGCTGGAGCAGGTCCGAGTACAGCTGCGAGAGGAATACCTCCATCTTGTTTTGCACCGACGGTCCAGCATCTCTGCGAACTCGGGATACCAGCTGCCGAAGAACGTTGGTGCTGCGAACACGTGAAATTTATTGGTGTCCAATTCTTAAGGTAATCGTCTAGGCTTGTTACATGTCATTAACATCTAAGGAAGAGATTTTGTCTAGCCGTGAATAGATCAATTTTAAGCTCTACTTTCCAACGTATTGTAGCCCACTGTTTGAACTTGGGAATCCTCCTCACGAGGCATACGAAACTGTTAAAAGTCGATTTACATTAAAGTGTAATTTTCGAAGTTTACGCTATTTTTACAGTCATCCAATGAGACGTCGTCTTAGAAAATCGAGTCCACTGGGCCAGTGTGTGCCGAAAAAAAAAACCGGTTCACTTGTTGGACTTCTTCAGGTATGAAGTTAAATTATTTAGATTGGAACAATTTCAAATTTCTCGCGAGCATAATAAACAAGATGACGCCAAGTAATTAAATTAGACATAATTAAATATTTGAATAAGGACGGTTTACGCTTTCTTTATTAAGGAAATACAAGAAAAAAAAACGTGGCTTTGGAAAGTTTAACCTTTGCAAGCGTATCGCTGCTTGACCTTCGACATTATCATTCCTACTCTTCCCAAGGATTTCAAAAAGCGTAGCAGTACGATGTATGTGACGGTGTCTTCAAGTTTTCCTTCATATTCGTCCTTTGCGTTATTCGTTGATGTCGGTACAACGCAAAAACAGTCGTACTTGTTGCAGATGTCATTCGCTCTTCAGCTAAAATTAATTAAAGTTTCGTATATGTACTTAAATAATTTTATTTATAACAGATTTATTGCATGGCCGCAAACAACCTCTTTTTCACCTGTAATTTCCCGTCTCTTTTAATACCTAATGTAGAATATTACTGTAGAATATATATTTCAAAGGAACAGAATTGCTGCTCTAACACTACAATTATTATCCATTCTCTTCTGCATGCTATAAAAATGAACTTAAAAGTACAGACCGTCCTTCGGTTCCAGCAGTAAATTTGTTATCATAAAATAAATTATTGCCATTTTATTTTGCGGTTTTCCCATCAAATGGATGTTCTAGTCAAGTAGACATTTTATAGGGAAATTTACGTCACGTGTATTTATTTTTCTACTATATAACTTCAGATATCGTGGAAATATTTCAATTGATCACTAATTATGTTCCTTTTAATCTATTCCTCTGATTCGGGCATCATATGAAAACACAATCATTAATTATTTAAAGACAAAATTGAATAATCCGAACATCTGTTTTGTTGTTGTCCGCACACCCAATTTTATTTTCAATGTGTGTGTGTCCTGTCAAGAGTTCTGACTTTCGAAGCTCCCTTATTCTATGTCAGTTTTCTTGTGCTAATCAAAAAACCTCATTCATAATCCTCCATTACGATATTTGAAAATATAGCAAAGCGATTCTACGATTGACGAAGTCAAAAACCGTACCTGAAATGCACAGCAATCAAGGCTGAAATGAAATGGACTGTTGTACCTCTCTTATAATTAGAAGAGCTCATTAAGTATTTAGGAAATAAATAAGGGACAATTTCGTTTAATCAGATTTTTAAACTGAACTGGTTTAAAATGACACAGCTTGTAAGAAAACGAAAGTGCGGATGATATGGAACGTCCCACATTACTGGCAGAATACGGAGAAGACGTAGGCATCAAGGTTTCTTCAGTCGAGGGTGCGGCCCGACCATCAAACTATTCGTTTCGTTGTTTAACCAATAACTGGTGGCTGATGACCGTTCCGGTTATAACCGAAAACTGAATGAAACAGATAAATCTGATATTGCAAGACTAACATTTCCTGTGTGTTTCGTAATTGGTACCAATCGATCCATACAACGTGTCAATTATAAAATATACGTTATAGTAACAACCTATTTAAATCTTATACCTGAAGAATATACATTGCTTAATTTTAATTTAAATCTGATCCGCACGTTACACCACGGACGCTATTCAGGCAATCGAGAGACTTGTTGTGATCGAGGAATTGGATCGAGCCCGCGGGTGAACAACCTTCAAACCCACCTTTGCCAAATAGTTGGATTGATTTACTACTTGAGTGAACTTTCAGACGAATCCTAAGAACGGTCCACGTTTTTATTTTTTATTGCGAAAACTTTTATCCGCAGACAGTACAGTTATTATAACAAGATATATAGATATTTATTGACTGAATAATTTTTTTTTTGGAGAATGAACCCATATTTAATTACTTATAATGTTATGTTCGTAGTACGCCTGAGGAAGTCTCAAAAAAGGAAAACGAAACGTCTCTTTTGAATAAATAGTGATAAATTTATATACCGTCTTTTTATTTATTATAAATTTTTATGTCATAAAACTATGTTTTTTTTTGGTTAGGGTAACAGGCTACATGAGGGTGATCCTGAAACAGGCAACTCCCCTTTAATAGCATAGGAAGGGAATTGAAAAGGCGGAGGGATGCGGAAGGTAGAGCAAGGTAGCCAAGGGTTAACTAGGGCCCCCGGGCTATGGTTTAAGGATCCTACCCTCGCGGTGTTTCACCTAAAGAGATGCAGGGAAAACCCTAGAAAACCTGCATCAGGTAGGTCGGGCATTGGGTACTATTCTCACGCCCTTCCGAATGACGGGAGACGAGTCTGCTGTGGGGACGCAGCATTCCCTTCTCCGTGTCTCCACCAGTTTCAGGAGGCAGTTGGCCCCTGACTGATCCAATGGGATCAGCGGACAACTCTTGCCATATGCCCAAGGTCTTGGACCCCGGTACATATACCTCCTAAAATAGGTGAAGGTGTCTCGGCATGTGAGAACTTGAATAAATAATTTACATGAGTACTTGAATAAATTGTTAAAGGCCATTGGCAATCAATTTAACAGCGAGAGAAACGACAGAGCTGTGAATATAATTTCGTTATTGCAGTTAATAATATTTGATTGACTCAGTGTTGGCGGTGAATATTAATAGAGTTTATGGTAGTAGGGGGGAATCAGAAGTTTGAAGAGCGGAGAATGAGTTAGGTGCCATCTAACTGAGAGAGAATTTATTGTTAGGTTATACCGGATTGAGAGAGTGGAAGGATGTAGACGATTGGTAGTTTTCGTTTGAGTGTGAGGATGTGTGCAGGAGGAGGAGGTGGGTTGCTGTGCTATGGAGTGATTGATGGAGCTTTTGATTAAGGAGGGGATACACATGATTTTATTGTGATGATCAGTGGAATTTGGATGTCGTTGTGAATTACCGAATTTCGAAGATACCATGGGAAGTTGGAAATGGTTCTAAGGATTGTTTTTTTTAATTGGAATTGGCAGTTGATCCTCAAATGGAGCACACGGTCCATGTGAGAATTATTTTCTTGTTCATCAAGTTATTATTTTTTCAATGGTGGGGTATAGAGAAGTTGTTAAAAAATACCTGCTGAGCTGTTGACAGTCCTCTATCTGCTGCACGAGCCTGTCCATGACGTCGGGCTCTTCTTCGACGTCGACAGGACTCGGCATCCCGACACCCGAGTCGTCCTCGTCCATGGAGTACAGGTCCGCGGGAGAAGGGGCGCTCTTCGAATGCAGGAACTCGCCTAAAACGGATGTGCTCGGTCACTTTAAACACCCACATTTCTCTTCGTTCTACGACTCTGAAGAAGATTCAAGCTCACCGAATCCAGAGAGGAACTGCTCTATCGTGAGGAAACCGTTTCCCTGGACGTCCAGGGAGTCGAACACGGACTCCAGCTGTTCCGGGCTCAGCGGGATCTCACTGCGCATTCGCTGGAAAAAAAAAATTTACGGAGAGGTCAGACCAAAAGCTCCGAGGAACAGCAAGTTAATTAGCTTACTGGTTACAAAAGAAGTAATGTAATGCTTGTCGTACTTGAGAGTTTCTGCAATCTCATTTTTAAGATCTATATATGGGTCATTCCATGTCAAATCAACCCCCCAAAAAAAATACGATTCGACACCCGTGATATCAGATTTTAATGAAACTTGGTATGTTTGTTCCTTTTATGGATCTAAGGAAAGATATAAAAATATTTCTGCGGTATCACAAATGGTTTTTTGTTTTACAGCCTGCTAAAGATTTTGAAATCGCGTGCTTTTTATCCATCAGATAAAATTAACGCGATTACGCGGGTCGACTAGGAAAAACAAATTTTTGGTTGTGCCATACCGTTGTAAAGGAAAATGTGTGTTACCTTTTTTTGCTGTAGTTTTCTTGAGAATGATTGAGCCCTGACAATGGGCGACGATAATATTCTCTTGGTATCACTAGATGATTTCTTCATCTCTGACGTGTGCAAATATAGTTCAGACATTTGCAGATAGCAGATAAAGCCTGTCCTTCAGATCGATTATTTCTTTCCCAAATGTCGCCGGTTGGCTGAATATGATACTTTTAGAGCGCCGTTATATTTGGTGAATTTTTCGAAAATAAAAATTTAAACCGCGTGTAAACGTGAGATTTAACCGGTACAACTGTCACGTAGCGTCTTTGATTTATATTATACCGGCGATGTGCCAAGGGAATTCATTTACATGTCCCCCTCCTACAGTAATTAATCTCTTTGTCAACACTTAATTACACCATCAGAGGGAGAGAGAAAAATTTACCTTTTCAGGTAAGAAGTCATAAACCACCTCCACGATGATTTAGTATCTTAATCAAGTCAGGACATGTACCGATACCTTAAATAAGCACATAGATTCAGAAAAAAATATACACAGAAACAGGTTAATTATGTTTATAAGGAGAAGTCACCTGGGTATGATTAGCGTGAAAGAATGTGTGTAGATACATACACACATCTTCAGAAAATAAAATTGGGTGTGTGCTCTGTGCGACTTTAAAAACGATTTGCGTATTTATTACCTAATTAAAAGTATCATTACTTAAATGAAATTTTAGTTTATTTAAGCATTATATTACGCTTGACAGATATATTCTCTTTGGTATGATTAAAATCTGATTGAAATTATGTTTTTTTACCCTGCTTAAATGTAACTATTATTTTATTTGAGTTATGATACTTGATTGTTTTTCGATAATATCATCGTCGTCGTCGCCGCCGTCCCACGTACACAGCGGATAAACAATATCGCTTAGCGGGCTTCGTAAGGGTATTATAATGTATCCTGTTTTCTTTAAGGGTCTTTATGCCTGCAGGAACTTTGAATGGTATAGGAAATCATAAAGGAACGAACAAAACCTTGGATAGATAACGTGTATGTAAAAGTGCATAATTTCAAAACCATGGACGAAACATTGTAGAATAATTGGAAGACATCTGGACACTTCAAAACAGACGGTAAAAATAGCGTTCCTTACATTTTAAGAGGAACAAAAAGAGGAGAGAGAGAGGGAGGGAGGAAAGGAAGGGTCCTAAATGTTTTAAAGATCGACAGAAATATTTTTCCTGGGGTGAACAGCGCTAAAGACAAAATAAATAAAAAAAATTTACACAATCGGATGGATGAACGGATTAAGAACAACGCCACCAGAGAACAAACCTTATAGCAAACCGTAAAACTCGCAATGAGATCCACTTTCGTTGCCTTTTATTATTTCGAGTACATTTTATATAAAGTCCGGAACTATATTTTACAGTCTTTGTCGTTATAAATCATGAACGAAGACGTAAAATATTCAACGTGAATATATAACCGCTTGTCATTGGTTATCGTAACCCTCCAATAAGCTACGTACAAAATTTGGGAATCTCTGGCCCATATACATGTGACGACAGTTGCTCTCAAGGAAGGGGCAAACCTATTCCCTACATGCTGGGCGTTCGAAGGATCACAGGATACTCCCGAAGTGTCCCTATAATATTTTCAGGAATCTCTCTATTCATGGAGAAATTACGTATACAGTTTTTATAAAATAAAATTAGAGTATTTGAACAAATAGTATTTGCGCGAGGACGAAGATGGCCAGTCGTTTCTTACTTACTTTCGAGTTGTAAATATAGTTTCTTCTCTGCTCTTTACGTGAAGATTATTGGTGATGGATGACGGGAAGCTTATCCAAAGTATCTCTTCCCCTGACTGCTAAGTGTGGAGACACCGGTGAAGGGAGTTGGGAAGGAGGAGGAGTGCCCAAGGATGTTTACTCATCTCTGACGCACTGCGCAGCAAGCAAACACACACACACACACACACACACACACACACACTGGCTCCGGAGCTGCTCGAATCAGAACCGCGGTCCCCTAGGAGGAATACCCGTAATCCTGATTACAACACGCGATAACATTTATGCACCAGTCCAAAGTCAACAAGTGTAGGTCTGTAGAGTAATCATCTATCTCATGTGTAGTTATAATTTATTGTACCTAGAGATTTAGTTTTACATTTCCCCGTTCGCTTGAAGACCAAACTACATTCACCAAGTACTCATAATTTTATTAAACTTCAGAAATTGTTACAAATTTTAAAAAATATATATATTTAACGCCCTAATTTTTATCCGTACACGAGTGATTTTGTTGACAAATAATGTCAAAAATTGTTTTCAAAATTCTATCCACTAGTGACTCAATACCTACCCCTCGTTGACGTGTCTTGATTTCAAAAACATTCACCAAGTACTCATAATTTTATTAAACTTCAGAAATTGTTACAAATTTAAAAAAAATATTTAACGCCCTAATTTTTATCCGTACACGAGTGATTTTGTTGACATATAATGCCAAAATATTGTTTTCAAAATTCTATCCACTAGTGATTCAATACCTACCCCTCGTTGACGTGTCTTGATTTCAAAAACATTCACCAAGTACTCATAATTTTATTAAACTTCAGAAATTGTTACAAATTTTAAAAAATATATATATATTTAACGCCCTAATTTTTATCCGTACACGAGTGATTTTGTTGACAAATAATGTCAAAAATTGTTTTCAAAATTCTGTCTACTAGTGATTCAATTCCTACCCCTCGTTGATGTGTCTTGATTTCAAAAACATTCACCAAGTCCTCATAATTTTATTAAACTTCAGAAATTGTTACAAATTTAAAAAAAATATATATAACGCCCTAATTTTTATCCGTACACGAGTGATTTTGTTGACATATAATGTCAAAAAATTGTTTTCAAAATTCTATCTACTAGTGACTCAATACCTACCCCTCGTTGACGTGTCTTGATTTCAAAAACATTCACCAAGTACTCATAATTTTATTAAACTTCAGAAATTGTTACAAATTTTAAAAAAAATATATATTTAACGCCCTAATTTTTATCCGTACACGAGTGATTTTGTTGACATATAATGCCAAAATATTGTTTTCAAAATTCTGCCTACTAGTGACTCAATACCTACCCCTCGTTGACGTGTCTTGATTTCAAAAACCCCAAACAATTGATGCAACAGTTGAATTTAAAAACAAAACAAAAAAAAATAGATACAAGCTGAACTACGAATTACCGTTTGCGTGACGATCCTTATTCATTCGTCCTTCAGTATCCTGTAGTTTTTATAGAATATGATCAATGGATTTTCAGTACTAGTGCATGGATGATTGGTCAGTTTTTGTAGGGCGCAGTCCACGTGGCCTGGATGTATATGCGTTCTGTTAATGATGGAAGCGAGCAACAAATGGAAATGGCCGCCGACTGCGTGGACGTTATGTTTTGTCGCGTAGGGCGACCTTGTTCTCTCACGTCCATAAACGTTCCTCGATGGAATGCTGCGCAATGCACGTATGACGCACGCACACAGACAACTGGACGAACTTACTGTTCCAGCAAAAAAACAAAAACCGCTTTTGTATTTTGTATATGGCGGTCAAGTGCGTGACCACTCTTTGCCGCCCTCAGAACAAGTCACCGACCTCGGTCAATGAACGCGGACGCTTGGAAATATTTGAGAAAAAGGGAAAATTTGTCATTGGAGGAGCAGAGACGAAAAGAAGCCTTTTCGGCCATAAAGTCGTAGAACATCAGAGCGGAAAAGGATGAAATGTTTTTTTTTGGAATGTGTGGAATATTTTATGAAATAACATGTTGAAATAGTTTTTGGAAGGAAATAGTTCGTTTTTGAGACGGTTCACAAAGCGTTCTTAAATAGTTTTAGAAGAAGGTGGAAATTAAACTGTCGGGAAGGAAGTGGTGCTTCAAGCCCACCCACGCCGCGGCAAGTGAGCAACGTACAGGCTACTTTGGAGGTCGTCAAGTCGCAGGACGACTTAAACTACTGTGTATATATTGCAAAAAACAAATTATTAACAAAACACGCTACTCGACTCGATACCTGTAAATATTTTAAATCGGCTTGCACGCCAAGGTTTCATATGCCACAATAAAATTCATCCTTAAATGAAATTAATTCAATTTCTTACATAAATAATTAATCAGTTCTTTAATTACATTTTATTCGTATTAATACAAGGAATAGGGATGTATTTTAATAGTACCATCTTCCAAGATAAATAAAATTACTCCTCTTACAGACAAATCAGTAGTTTTATTCAGCTACGGTATTTCGTCCTCAAATTTGGGAGTTTGTCAAGTAGAAAGGAGATATAAATAAATGTCTTCATATTTTTAGCTACAAAAATTGTACAATAAATTATAAATTTAAACTGACAATACTGAAATGTGTGTTGTATCTTTCGCAAGCCTTTTCATTTCCTCATAACTAGCACAACCCATAACATCCCTAATCTTCTCAGCCTATTCCATCCTTTTCGCCTCTCTTCTGTTCTTACCCTACACACATTTCCCTGTAATGCTAATTTTACAAGACCACCGTGTCTTAAAACGTGGCCTATTAATCTACCCCTTCTCTTGGTCAACGTCCTCCATATTGTTCGCTCATGGCCTATTTTGTTTAAAACTTCCTTGTTAGCGATTCTATCCACCCATCTGATTTTCAGCATTCCCCTATATTACCACATTTCAAAGGCTTCTATTATTTTCCTTTCCGCAACTCCTATTACCCACGTTTCGCACCCATATAATTCCACGCTCCATACGAACATTTTTAGCAACGATTTCCTAATATTCACACTGATATTACCCGTAAATAAATTCCTCTTTTTCGCAAAAGCCTTCCTTGCCTGTGCTATCCTGCTCTAGTTATTACGCTTCCCAAGTAGCAGAATTCCTTAACTACCGTCAAAATATCTAACAGCCTTTCTTTATTCCACTGTTTCCCAAACTACACTCCGTTACCTTTGTTTTCCGTGTATTAATCCTTATATTGAACCCCGTTCATGCCATTTATTATGGTTTCCAAGTCTTCTTCTGACTCCCCTAATACTACAGTATCATCAGCAAAGCGTAGGATTTTTTCTTCTTCTTCTCCTCCTTGCATTATGATTCCTTTTCCATATTCCGTTTTAACTTTCTTCATCGCCTGTTCTATGTTGTATAAGTTGAATAATATTCAATTGAAGAAAACCAAACTGACCGCAGCAGGTTTTTGGTTTCCAGCGCTGGAAATATGGAACTTATAGGTACGTCATGTAATTTATCGACAACGGTCTTGAATTACTGAAAGCAGGTATAATAGGACTCATAGGTTTTAATAAGATTAATCTTTGCAGACGAATATGGCCAGTGAAGCCGAAACATTTTGAAGGTGTAAATAAATCGACTTTGACAAAATGGGAGTTTTTTATTGCTCTACTTTGAGGACCAAATTAGGGCTCATCTGTGTTAAATATTAATTTGAAGGGTCCAATTAAAAAGGAATTCTTGAAATTTAAAAAATTTATTTATAACTCTTCTGTACCTGATGAAATCCACAATTTGAGGACAAAACGTCGTAGCAGAATGAAATTTTTTTAAAATTAAAATAAAATAATTAAATTTTGTATGTAAAAGTGGTCCCTTGATTGATTTCGTAAACATAAAATATTGTATCTTCCTGAACTGTTACGTTTTACTTCTAACTGAAGGACAGAAACCCGCGAACTAACGGTACTGTACCCGTCCGGTCCGGACGTAGACTAAGGACTGTTAAGAATAAACAAATTAGTCGCTATTGCCGTGGAAACTTGGAATCCGGCAAGGTTTTTAGATTACTTCACAGCAGCAGTTCGGAATCAACTGACGATTGTTGGCGTTGTAATTGCAAGGAGAATGTCTGCCATCTTTATTCAATCACTCATGTTATTTGTTATTAATAACAGTAACCTCTTCACACTAAACTCAGATATACATGACTTTGATACCAGAAGTAAAAACAATTTACACAAGGAAGGAAGGGAAGTCTCTAACCATAATTCAAAAGGGTGTACATTACAATGCTATTAACTTCCCACCTCCACTAAACAATTAAAAATAAATCCAAACAAGTTCAAATATGAACTAACTAAGTTCTTACTAAGCCACTCCTTCTACTCTGTTGAAGAATTTATGAAGCTGAATGTATCATAGGGTAGATATTTATAATTATGTAAGAACATTATTAGAACACTAATTTTTTAGTATAGGATGTAAAAATATTTATCAATTTTATATATAAGGTACAAATTGTATGTCTTCTGTATAGAATTTAAGAAAATCTTATTATAAGTTAAAAGTAATCAATAGTTACAGTATATTCTAATATTAATAAAGCAACCTCACTATGTAAAATCTCTGACTCGTTCCACATCATCCTTGAAGCTTGTGCTTCTCTATAGGAGGATCTATGGAATATGATTTTATACTTATCTTGTAGTACGAGATAAGGTCGAACATATCGTGAACTAATTTATGTACAATGTTTTAAAATAACAATGGCTACTAATTGATTGAGGACAAGAGTAATAAATGATTGGATGTTACCAGTTTTGGCCTTTTTTTTAAAAAAAAAAGGGCAGGTGAATAGATCACACAGAGAATAAATTCATATATCTGATGGTTGTGCTGTAAGACACACGACTTTATCAGTAACGACGGAATAAGCACAACTTCTGGTCCCCCTATCTAACACGTACGCCAGCCAGGTAATTGACGTCAAAACGACCAAGGAACGATTACGAAGTAACGTAGTCGTCGACCACTTTACCGACAGACAGGTGAATTTAATTCGGGGGACTCTTTTTTCGCTCGGACGATAGAATTAAAAAAAAATGTCCTCCCGTTCAGTCGTGAATGTTTCCATTTACCTTATTTATAACACAAATTAAACAGGAATTTTTTTTTCGGCCTCTTCGCTTGTGCGACGACATACACGTCAAAATTGTCAGCCTTCTAAATTTTTCTTCATTCTTAAAATCACACCAGATGACGTTCCAAATTCTGATCAACCTTCGTGCGAAGATTCTTGACCAACCCATCACAATTCTAAATATTCTATTTGAATGACAATCACACATCTGAAGAATTCTGCTATCAACAACCGGCAACACTGACTTTTGCCTCCATCACTCCGTTATCAACATTAATTTAGAATATTCAGATATGTTCTTACATGTTGCAACACCTTCTGTAGGTCACCAGTGAACGAAACGTCGTGTACGAACTACTGTTGATAAAGTTTTTATTTTTATTTTTTCAGAGTTGATTTACCAGTTAGTAATATGTATAATTGGTATTTACTCCAAAATTTTGCTTACCCATATCAAACAAATAACGACGTAAAATAAGTAAGACATGTTAAATGCTTGAAATTTTGTGTAATAATTATTCCACATTAATGTGGTTATTGTGGTCTCCATTTCTTATCATACAACTGCTGAAACTTTAAATAATCATGCGCTCCTCTTTTTAACTGAACTTAAAGTAAAGGCTTCATAGATGAGAGGGGGAAAAAAATGTGGATTTTTACTCACATGCGAGGTTTATGGTATTTCGTCCTTTCAACATGTCTTCAGACGTGGAACACCTCATTTTTTCGACCAATCCTCGCTTACGTAATAGTTACTCTGTTCTTAAAATGAGTAACACAATCAATTAAGGGGAATTTCCTGTTTCAAGATCACCCTCATGTAGCCTGTTACCTCCCAAAAAAATTTGGTGAAAATAAAAATTTAATTAAAATAAAAAATTTTAAACTTAATTAAAACAGCAAAACGTGTCGTTCAGTCCTGTGGACCCTTTTCAGATGCGAAATAACTTTTTTTTATAAATAATTTATCGCGTTAATTTAAAGAAAATATTTTTTTTCTTGTGGTTAATGTTCACCTACGGCAGGCATAAATTTAGCACCTGATCCAAAGAAAGGAACGATACATTGAGCTGTTTTTATAATGGTTTAAATTTATTTTAATTAATTTTAATTCTGACTAAATTTTTTGTTATTCATTCACATATATGAAGTTCTCGCTAGTTTGTTTTATCAAAAGATCATTGCTACAAAAAAATATTACTTTTCTGTCTAGACAAGTTTTGGATAAATATAGAATCTGCTTTCAAAATGAATTGAACATATGTTAGTGAGTAAAAAAAAAATTCTTTCGAGGAGCAGCTAAGGTTGTCTCGTGAAAGTTGATTTGATATTCTTCTTCTTCTTAGCAAGAGCCTCTCTCTAATTATTACTTTCCCTTTGATAATGGCGCCAAATTGACCGATTTACGGCGATTTCGAATCTGTCTGGTCCACTTATTCGTTTGCAGAAATGTGAAAAGAGTCATATCAAAAAATACTCCCACAGGTCAGTAAAAATTTTTTGTCTGCGTGACGCTTGATAGAATCAATAATGTGACAGTATTGTGACAAATTATATTATGAAAGTGGTAAAGTGCAGAAGTTGAGGCAATATCTGCGGCTGGTTGTGTGGGAGAATCTTTGGAGAAAGAAAAACAAAGAAGAGCGGCGCGCCGCGGGTTTTGTTTCTTTTACAGTGATAAGAAATAACAACAAGATTACTAGCGGCAGTTGTAATTAATAAACTAATATCTAATGAAGAGCCCGTAAGTATCACTTTTTGTACATTCTTTGACCGTCATCACAGTGAGGTAATTAAGTAAGGCAGTGTTCACTCGTTTCTAGATCTATACCATTACGGAGAATTCCGGAAAGACGAATTGGGAGAAGTGAAGATAATTGTCGAGGAAATCATAATATTACTCCTTTACTGAAAATACTTGAACGAAAAAAAATCAAAAATACACTGAATCCAAGATCATGATTCTGTTGACTTGTTTGCTAATCCAAGCCAAATGAAAAATACATAAATCTTTCTGTGTTCAAGATGTTGAGCTCTCAATAATTTCTGTATTAATAGTTAACGTGCTGTATTAAAAATGAAACGGTTACTTCACGAACATTGCAGTAGAATCGTCGACATTAACCGAAGCAAAAATCGTACCTCAGATGTGTATAGTGAATGCTAAATTATTTTATAAATACAGAAGACAAGATAGACTTCGATTAATGTGCTTCAGAATTACATTGATGGAGTGAACGAACAGTAAAGTGTAGTTACAACATAATTTTCTGACTTTATAAAATTTACAATAAATAAAAAGACGGCCAATAAGTCGACTATCACTATTTATTCAAAAGCGACGTTTCGTCTCCATTTTGAGACTTCCTCAGGCGTACTACAAACATATTACATGAAATTAAATATGGGTTGTATGTTACAATGTTTTAATTTATATATATATTAAAAACATGGTTAAAACACGATACTGTTTTGTTGTAGTAGTTTAACGTTTTAATATTCTTCTCCAATGTTAAACTGTACATTCAATAATCTTTTCGTCTGAAGGAGTCAAGGAGTAAATATGATAAACTACTACATTTGTAAGTTTTGAATAATGTTTTTTTTATACATAAATTAAAAAATTGTAACATTGAACCCATACTAAATACATGTAACATTCTGTTTGTCGTACGCGTGAGGAAGTCTCAAAATGGAAACGAAACGTAGCTTTTGAATAAATAGTGATATGCTGACTTATTGGCCGTCTTTTTATTTATAGTAAAGTGAAGTGTTAAAGGCACGAATAACGTCATCAACCTCACGAAATAAGGTACTGCTTGCAAAATAAAAATTGGGGAAGACACTTGAGTAATTGAGTTAGTTATTTTTTTAAAACACCTGCCGTTAAAACAGACGTCAGGCGACGTTATAATTTAATGGGACTACGAAATATATTTTTAAAGATGTATGAAACGGAAAATAATTGAGGTATAAACACAGGTATGTCAGTCACTGAGACACAGTAACGACGAGAAGAATATATTGGTTGGTTGTACCACAGTTTACAAACTGCAAGGAGTTTATAACTTTTCTTTTTTTTTAAGTCTTCGTTAAGCACGCGCCTCGGAAGAACGTGGCCTTTAAAAGAAGTGCAAGTTCAATCATTCCAAGAAGTTCAGAAAGGACAGTTGTTTTTTTACTGGCCCGGGACACAGATTGTAATTTGGATACGAAGAAGTAAATCTGTGCTCATCCTACTTTATTGGGAAAAATATACTGAATAATTTATTATATTCGAACGTTGTAAGTCAACCGGCCTGCAGAATGTAAGTTTATTTTTCTATACATAGAAAAACACTGATAATTGTAATTATTTATAACCATCAGAAGAGTGTTTCGAAGATGAAAATTTTCACGCCCCCCCATAAGCGATGATGTCGTTGCGGGAATATGGAAACAACGTGATTAGTTACTGTATTATCTCTGTTGGAAGACCAGGAAAATTTTTTAGCAAAGTCGTAAACAACGGGTGTGATGTAACGTTAAGTGAAAAAAATATTGCGCTAAGCCAGTCTTGTAGGTTGAAGTAAAATAAGAATTTCCGTTGCTTTATAAGTTAATGCATTTTATGTTTAAGTTTGGGTGGTAACGTTACCCGTGTGGAAGCGAAGCTCACGACCCCTCCGCGGTGAAATGAGGGAAAGCGCAGAGATTTCCGTGGGGACACAGCTTTCTCTACGCATTTCCCAGGTCTTCCTCGGCCCCAGTCAGTCAGACTCCGACTGTGCCTAGCTCTGCTCTGCTCTGCTCCACAGAGGCGCTAATAAACCAGCAAGCAAGCAAGCACTTCCAAGGCCGCCATCCTGCCTGACTCACTCACGCACAGCGACTATTCTGATCATCTTCTCTTCACACTTGTTTTTTTAAAAAAACATTGGCTTCGAAACAACCTCACGTGGCTAATTATTTCATACAGAAACAGCTCTAAATCTAACCAAGAAGCGTTTACTTTTACAATTTTTCCATCACCAAATTTCCAAAGTACCTCACTCTCCTTTTATAACCTCAAGAATTCTTAAAAGTAGTCAGATGTTGTAGTGAGATGTTTCCCCTGATTGTTATTAGTAGCACTTAGCGTACGTATGCAACTATTAATGACAATATTCCATGAATGGTGCATTCGCTGAATTTTGCTGGAAAACCTGGGTTTAATAATAATAATAATTATTTAAAGCGCGTCAAAAACTGTTCCGTCAAGCGTGGTGCACACCCAATAAACTTTTTTTTTCATGAAACAGCGTTTCATGTTTATCAATCACAGATTCAAAATTCAAAAAAAAAGACAATTTTATAGCAAATTAATACAGTTTAAGGGTCACTAATCCCGAGGATGTAAGGAATGTATGCGCGATTAAATAATAATAATAATAATAATAAAAGGACCTGACTGAGATAATAAGTCCGGTTGATATATATTTTTTTAATTTAATCGAATAATTAACTATGAAAAATTCAAATTAATTTGAAAAGTAAGGATTATAAATTTTAATTTGTCCGTTTCTCGCTTGAATTTAGGAGTATTTTCGGAAATAATCGATGATGGAGTGAAATCAGATAGTGAATAAAATTCTAAACAAGTTCCTTCTAAGACAAATTATAAGTAAACTGTATACAGTGAGTGACATAGGTAGTTGTCACTCGTCAAAGGCCTTGAACTGTCTTGAACGTAAAGGGACGGTCAAAACTTTTTTTAAAAAAAATAGGGTAATTCACCTATATTCTTCAACGTGATTGTTTTGAGGACCTTGTTAATTTCAAAAGCAACTCCTTACGTGCAAGTTGATTTATTTTATTTATAACTGATAAATATCTCAATATTAGAATAAATACAGATTGTAAAAATTACAACAAAACCCAAAATTCAAAAAAAGACAATTTTATACCAAATTAATACAGTTTAAGGGTCACTAATACCGAGGATGTAGGGAATATTCTATTTGAAGAATGTAGAACCTGGGAAAAACTGTAAATATTGTATATATATTCTACTGTAACATTTGCGAAATAAATAATTATTATTTGCTTCTTTTTCTGAAATATAATGACAAATTCGTCATTTTCCTGAAAAAAAATATTTTTTTTTCTTGTGTGGTGTATATCAGTGTTTCCAGATAGATAGTCTAAAGTCATTAAAAACACTACACGCACACAAAAGATCAAATGGTCTACACAATCAAAACCATTAAACAATTAAAAATAAATCCAAACAAGTTCAAATATGAACTAACTAAGTTCTTACTAAGGCCACTCCTTCTACTCTGTTGAAGAATTTATGAAGCTGAATGTATCATAGGGTAGATATTTATAATTATGAAAGATAATTATGTAAGAACATTATTATAACACTAATTTTTTAGTATAGGATGTAAAAATATTTATCAATTTTATATATAAGGTACAAATTGTATGTCTTCTGTATAGAACTTAAGAAAATCTTATTATAAGTTAAAAATTAATGAATAGTTACAGTATATTCTAATATTAATAAAGCAACCTCACTATGTAAAATCTCTGACTCGTTCCACATCATCCTTGAAGCTTGTGCTTCTCTATAGGAGGATCTATGGAATATGATTTTATACTTATACAAGCACACACACTAAGAAATACAAACCCACGCAATGGAGTTCCGGAGTATTTGCTCCAGACTATTAATTTCCACGTTTTTGGTCAATACATATTTCATGCCATATCCACTAAACATGGCCGTGATTCATTCTAGCCTGGACCACTAGATTTATGAAATAGAGTAGATTTAGAAGTCGGAGAATCATGTTTGAATGATGCATGCTATTGGGAAAGATTAAATAAATATGGCGCCGAATATATAAAAAGTATAGGGAAATGGACTCCTGCTTAATCCACAACAAAAAAAAGAAATGTGCGACTAAATTTAACAGTTCGTTTATGGCTGTGACACTGATCGGTACATCCTTTGTAAGACCAACGAAGGTGAACGCGTCTATAAAAGTGCTTCCTGATGACGACGACCGGCTTTGTACCGTACTTTTATGGAAAACCACTAATCTTGTCCAGACCTCCTCCACACTAAAGAGGATCAACGATGATGTGAATCGCGAGAGGCAACTGATATTCCTGCGAAATTACAACGAAATTTTCACGTGACCGCTTCAAAATGAAATAGAAGGAAAATGTTGGTTTTGAAACACGTCGGCGATAGTGTAAATCCCCAATTTCCGGTCTCCTTTTTCCTGCTACGTGTAATAACATTTATCTTCAAGAATACGCCAGCTGATTCCTTACCTTATAGCAAACATGCAGCCAAAAACAGACAAAAAAAATAGTGAAACATAAACCATAATTTTAAAGCAACTACATGTTTTGGTCCTTAGGGGACCCCTCTTCAGGTGCCTCCGAATTACAATCTTACAATTACAATCAATTGTAATTCAGTTCAACCTGAAGGGTGTCCGAAACTTTGAAGTTGCTTTTAAAGTATTGTTTATGTTTCACTAATTTTTGTCTGTTTTTGCCCTAATTTAAACTTATATTAAACTTAATAACTATTATACAGTATTATTTTTTGACTTTTAATGGGGTCATCCCGTCTAGGCTGGTAAATTCTTCGACCCCCGCACACACAACTTCAATATGCATCACTTTGTTTTAGAATTTAATCCAGTGCTGACCTAATGTTGTCATTGATGATAAATTCTCAACATCTCCATAACATCGGTGGTTTCCTCTACAGTGCTATAACATTATTATTTTCATAAATTATTGTATAATATAATTGCGAATCACGGATTACAGACGATAATTTCCTTACTGACCTTTATGAAGACTTTACCGGAAACTGCCAACGTCATAACTCTCTGAAGGTGTTCAAACTGTTAATGTCCAAATTCTTCCAGGAAATTAAAAAAATTAACCACAGTATTCAATCATATTAATCCGATGAGTAAGTAACTTGTATTTTTGTTTCGCCCAAACCACTGATTTATTAAATGAGTCATTTTTCATAGGCTCTAGAGCATCACTTTTAACAGAGAAAGAAGATCATCTACCTGACGTTCTTAAAATCATTGCTTCCCTTAAAAAATTGAACCAAATTTTAGTACTGCTTTTAAATTGTTGTTAACGGTGAAAGAACCTTTTCTACTTTAAAAAATAATAAAGCCTTCGTCTTGATGGGTCAGCCATGTTTGCAACTGAACGTGAATAGTTTCATAAATTATATAGATTTTTTTCTCTCTATTTTAGCAGCAAATACATTTCGAAATAGATTGCTAAAATTTCGGTTTCGACTTGGTATATTTTTAAACAATTTTTTAATGTTTTAAACGTACATTTAAATTATCGCTGTTAATAGTAGGTAGGTACTTCTTTCATTTTATGCGTCCACGGTCATTAGTTAGAGCAACTACAATTTCGTTCTTTTATAAATTTGGTTCAATTTTTTTATTTAATTTTTTTTAAGAATATTAAAGATTTGCCAGCGGTGGCAAAAACGACAGGGTTAGTCCTGCAGGACGAGGGGTGTTTGCTCTATAACCATGATAGATATAAAATTGAATTGACGACCAATTCATTGTTAAGCCAAGTTTTTATTCAATTTCTAGAACATTTCGTCCATCACACACAAACACACATTTATGTATACATATACAATTAATAAGGACAGGAAAGAGAGACTGAAAGCTGGAGGCTTACCCGAAGTTCACAGATGGCAGGCGCCATGTAGGGTTTCGATTTCTTGAATTTTCGGTTAGGAAAACATTTCGAGTGACGGCTGATGAAGGGGGCGGTGCCTCCGAAAATTCAAGAAATCGGAACCCTACATAGCGCCTGCTATCTGTGAACTTCGCGTATGCCATCAGCTTGCTGTCTCTCTCTTTCATGTCATTATTAATTGTTTTAATTATCCTAAAAATGTCATTTTCACATATATATATATATATATATATATATATATATATATATATATAACAATTAATGGGGAAAGGACAGAGAGATAGAAAGAAGATGACTTACCTGAAGTTCATTCATAGATGGTAGACACCTTGTGAGGTTTAGAGAACTTGAATTTTCGGAGGCACCGCCCCCTGGCCGTCACTGGAAATGTCTTCCTAACTTTCTGATGAAGGGGGCGGTGCCTCCGAAAATTCAAGTTCTCTAAACCTCACAAGGGGTCTACCATCTATGAACCTCAGGTAAGTCATCTTCTTTCTATCTCTCTGTCCTTTCCCCATTAATTGTTTTAATTAACATGACAATGTCATTTCCTGACTCATATAATATATATATATATATATATATATAAATTAAATATCCTGAATAAAGTTACCTTGTAAAGTCCCAGAATGGAGGACGAACCGTAATAGAATTTTGAAAGAATAAAAATTGGTCTTTAATTTAATTTAATTTTATGTAATTATTTCGAGAAACATTGCACAGGGCTTGTATTTTATTGTACAAAATAGGCATTCATTATAAAAAAAATTCAACACCGTACAAATCCCGACGGCCAACCCGAATATGCTCGAACGCACAAGTTCATACGAACCCTGTATTGTATAACAGGTTACAACTGTATTATGATAATGTGTCAAGGCTAAGCAGTTTTCGAACAAAAATAGAGTAAACTTATTAATTCGACTGACGGGACGAATATTTTTCGAAATTCACAAACGTTGAAGGGAGGAGGTGAAACGTAAAGAAGCAGCTCAAGTAGTGAGAGGAAGAGTCGTACATTAAAGTCGGTGGTCGGCGAGGGAAGGACTTTGCTACCTTTCTGCCAGCAGCTGTCGCCGAATGTGGAACACCGCAAGCAGAGCGAGGCCGGAATTTAGAAAAGATATGCGTCTGTCTTCCTTCCTGCCATAATTCATTCAATAGAAAGCGAAACACTACTTAATTTCAGCTTTCGAGCGGGATGAGCAGGTAAACTTGTATGCGAAAATCACTTCCATTCTACGTTTACCATCAACACGCAATAACCACAAGAATCTAGCTCGCCATTCAATACGGTTGTGTAACCGGATTCTTAAATTTGTTTCCAATATATAAATGTGTACTGACAATATGAAAATACAAATACCAATAGTTCAGTCCATGTTCTGTTAAACGGAGTAATTTAACCATTTTTCGGGGGTAACTTTCCTCTTTAATCGCATAAGAAGCGAGACTAACGCAGTCAAACGGTAACTTAGGACCCTTGGCAATAGCGCTATTAAATTAATTAAATAAATCGAAAATAAAAATTTTAATTTCACAGAAGTCCGTTGTATTAATTGAGTTTAAATAAATTCAAGCGAATTAAGTGGAAAAAATTAATTTAATATTTAAAGTTGGGGGCTTTCTTTAGTCGTCCCACGACGTTCCAGTCAGTGACTGGAGTGGGGATGCAGCATTTCCATCTCCATGTCTCGAATAGGTAGCTGGCTGAGTGTTCCAATAGGAATAACGCACGACGACGACGACGACTTCGACCCCGGATCATGCACCTCATAAATTTGATCCGAGACTTTTTCTGCTTAGTGGAATTGGTTCAGCAGAAAGTAATGAATCATGTTGGGATACTTATATATTGCAAGCTATAATATAGGGCGATTCAATAAGAGACGGCTCGATGTTAAAATGGAATAAAAAAAACAGCTGCTTGTGAGGTTTTCATTAAATTCTCTTTTTATTTGCAAAACGACATACAAGGACCTTTCAAATAAAAAGGAGAATTTCGTTAATACCTCACACACACAGCTGGTTTTACTCAATTTCAACATTGAGCCGCCCTTTTTGAAAAAAAAATTGAGATTTATATATTGGTACCCGGCCAAAGTCGTAGTGACCTATAGTTAGTACTTTCCTTTGGCAAAAAGTTTTCTATCTCGTGTTTCACCCCTCATAAACAAATTTTACCTTCATAACGTTATGCAAAAGCAAACCAGCAATACTTGCTCCTCACTGTTTGGGTGAGTATCTTGTCAGGGTCTGAAGTTGTAAACAATATTTTTGAGGCCTAAGTCGTAGTATATGTGGATATACCAAACTTGAAACATTTTTTTCCTTGAATCCAGGTTACAGAAACGGTTTATAAATCACCACAACGTAAATATAAAGAGGAAAGACGTGAAATGTGCCGGTGATTTAATCGCAGGTAGGACGGTCTGCGAAGACAAACTAGTTCACGGAACTTTGGTGTCAGGTGAACAAAACTGCTTCCTTTTATCGTGTATCGAGACTGAGGCTGGTTGAAACAAAGAAGAAGAGCAGCGGCGGCGGCGTCCTCGATGTTGCGAAGTAGGTTCTCCCAGGGAAATAACATTGACAGGGAAAGTGGAACTCAGCTCCAATCGCTTCTTCCTCTACTTTTCCAGATAACAAGTCGCCACAATTAAAAGGATTCCAAACACTGTTGCCACGTCTTCGATTTTGACCAGGAGTTTTTTTTTTTGGTTAACAGGCTACATGAGGGTGATCCTGAAACAGGCAACTCCCCTTTAATATCATAGGAAGGGAATTGAAAAGGGGGGATGCTGAAGGTAGAGCAAGGTAGCCAAGGGTTAACCAGGGCCCCCGGGCTATGGTTTAAGGATCCTACCCGGTGTTTCACCTAAAGATGTGCAGGGAAAACCCTACAAAACCTGCATCAGGTAGGTCGGGCATTGGGCATTTCAGGAGGCAGTTGGCCGACTGTTCCAATGGGATCAGCGGACAACTCTTGCCATATGCCCAAGGTCTTTGACCCCGGTACATATACCTCCTAAAATAGGTGAAGGTGTCTCGGCATGTGAGAACTTCGATAAAAAGTACCCAGAGAGAGTGCGAGGCATTCCCGACATGATCAGGGCAGCCCCCTTTCGAATTTTACTATACGAATCTCCTGATGTTTTTAATCTGCGCGTGATCTGATGACGTACTAATTTTTCAACTTATTCCAATAGCCACGTAAGCCCCAGTGACAGGTTCTTTTTTTATTTCTGAGAAGTGCTGTAAATAATTTGCAGCCTAATTAGAAATCTTTCCACTTGACGTAATTAGCTCTGCATCGAAGGACCGTCTATACCAATAAATAAAATTGAAGTGAGTCTGTGTTTGTCTCAAATAGGTTCCAAAATGGTTCAACTGATTTCAATGATAATTTTAGGATTTAGAAAACGGCAGTTTAACAGATATATTAGTGAACATTTCATTTCGATAATGATATTAATATAGTATAAATAATATAATAATATTAATTCTACGCCAACGTTTCTTTTATATACATTCGTTAAAATCTCGCCTGCATCCTTGATCTGTTTCTACTTCGAAACGGCTCAACGGATTTCAATGAAAATTTCAGCGATTGAAACAAGAAATTTAACTTAAATTTTTCGTGTATGTTTCACTTCAATATCTTCAAGAGTTCTTTTTTTTTTGGTTAACAGGCTACATGAGGGTGATCCTGAAACAGGCAACTCCCCTTTAATAGCATAGGAAGGGAATTGAAAAGGGGGATGCGGAAGGTAGAGCAAGGTAGCCAAGGGTTAACTAGGGCCCCCGGGCTATGGTTTAAGGATCCTACCCGGTGTTTCACCTAAAGAGATGCAGGGAAAACCCTAGAAAACCTGCATCAGGTAGGTCGGGCATTGGGTACTATTCTCACGCCCTTCCGAATGACGGGAGACGAGTTTGCTGTGGGGACGCAGCATTCCCTTCTCCGTGTCTCCACCAATTTCAGGAGGCAATTGGCCGACTGATCCAATGGGATCAGCGGACAGCTCTTGCCATATGCCCAAGGTCTTTGACCTCGGTACATATACCTCCTAAAATAGGTGAAGGTGTCTCGGCATATGAGAACTTTGATAAAAAAAATACCCAGAGAGAGTGCGAGGCATTCCCGACATGATCAGGTGAGCAGATGATACTTATATAAATACTTATAAATCCATTGAATAGCCGCGCGAATTGCTCATTTTTATTTATTTTTTGGTTAACAGGCTACATGAGGGTGATCCAAAAACAGACAAAAAATAAGTCAAACATCTTCTACCCTCTTCAATGTTCAACCTGAAGACGGTCCATATCAGGACCGAAACATGTAGTCGTTATTAAATTGTAGTTTATGTTTCCCAAACATTTTTTTCTCTGTTTATGGGCTTATTTAATAAACGTAATTGTTACATGCCCCTAGAATCAGATATAATTATAAATGATCTTGACATTCAACCTGATCCAATCAATGTCTGGGATACCAACGTTTCGACGGCAAGTTCGACCATCATTAGGTTGACGACGATGTAAACTCGAGAATTATATTTGGAACAAATTAACCAGGAAAAACCTACTCCCTGTGGTAGATAATAAATAAAAGTTGTAAGGGGCAAATGTTGTCGAAATGAATAGGGAAGTGTAAAGTCGTGCGTAACTATGAAATGTACACCTCATGTTACACGGTCCTGTAAATCGATTCATGTACAGCACTTTCACAATTCAGAACAAGTTAGGAAATCCCTTAACAATGCCTCAATTATTCCCACTCAAACGGTTCCATTGTTACGTCGCGTCGTTTCGTAACAAGCTCCGTCTAAATTAATTTCCCTAAAACGTCCATAAATATTCAATTCCGCGTATTACAATCGCCGGAATGGTAGGTAGGGTTTGTTCTAAAAAAAAATTGTCGAAAGTGTAGGTGGAATCGTCTACTTTCTTTTAGCATTTTTTGTTTAATAGAGATTCCGTGCAGCACGTTTTGCGTGAACCTAGGATAGACGTCATGGTGTTTGTTTACTGTACGGTTATCCCAGATTTATTTAGTCGTTAAACTCGGTGGCGGCTCGCGATGTGCGACATCGATCGCCCTCAGGAACAATTCTTTACCAGGATAATTATGTAAAATATATACAATAAATAAAAAGGCGCCCAATAAGTCAGCATATAAATTTATCACTATTTAGTCAAAAACTTATGAAAAAGATTCCGTTCCGTGTATGCGCGATTAAATAACAATAAAAGGACCTGACTGAGATAATAAGTCCGGTTGATATATTTTTATAATTTAATCGAATAATTAACTATGAAAATTCAAATTAATTTGTAAAGTAAGGATTATAAATTTTAATTTAATAGTGACAACACGGCTGGCTATTTGTCCGTTTCTCGCTTGAATTTAGGAGTATTTTCGGAAATAATCGATGATGGAGTGAAATCAGATAGTGAATAAAATTCTAAACAAGTTCCTTCTAAGACAAATTGTTGTTGGAGCGATCCTGTCAAAGGCCTTGAACTGTCGTGACGTAAAGAGACGGTCTAAACTTTAAAAAAAGTAGGGTAATTCACCTATATTCTTTGTAACGTAATTGTTTTGAGGACATTGTTAATTTCAAAAGCAACTCCTTACGTGCAAGTTGATTTATTTTATTTATAACTGATAAATATCTCAATATTAGAATAAATACAGATTGTAAAAATTACAACAAAACCCAAAATTCAAAAAAGACAATTTTATACCAAATTAATACAGTTTAAGGGTCACTAATCCCGAGGATGTAGGGAATATTCTATATGTAGAATGTAGAACCTGGGAAAAACTGTAAATATTGTATATATATTCTACTGCGAAAAAAATAATTATTATTTGCTTCTTTTTCTGAAATATAATGACAAATTCGTCATTTTCCTGAAAAAAATTTTTTTTCTTGTGTGGTGTATATCAGTGTTTCCAGATTATAAAATACAAGATGCAGTTTCAGAAATGAGATCTTTGGGGAAATTAGCGTCATTGTTGCGTCAAAATATTTAATTACAATGTTCATTTAAGCTTTCGGTACCAAGTTTCTGCCATTCTCAAAATTAGTTGATAGTCAGTTAAGAATTTTTTTTATAAAAGCTAATAAAACCGTAATGTTTTCAAAACGCAAAAGTAAATAATTTAAAAGATATTAAAAATTTATTTTCAATCGAAATATTCGCGTCGAAAGTTTAAAAAACAGATCTCCGTAATTTGAATTTTTATAAATATAATTTGTTTTCCATCTAATTATTTAAATACCGTATTGTAATGTTTTATGATACATTAAAGAAGGTGACATATTAATAATTTAATGAGATATTGTTTCATTTTTAAAGTTCAATCGCCCCAAGGATATGAAAATTCCTTTTTTTTTAAATCAGAAATAAGACTATAGAAAAAACAATTTCCATTCTCCACCAACATTTGCGAAAAAAAAATATTTTTTTAACATTTGATGTAGAAATATGCTGATATAACTCGCATCCAAGCCGCAATACCGATTTCGAAACATGCGCAACATTTTAATATTCCCATTTGAATTGATTCTTTTGCCTTATATGATTGGAAATACCTAATAATATACGGGTGGGAGGAACAAGTGAATTTCACGGCCCCGAAAAGCGTGGAATTCTTTACATTTCATTATGAGGAACTTAAAAAAAGGGGAAGTTCAAAAACAAAGGAGACGGTGGCATACTTATCTCTAGTTAGACCCAATTTTGGAATATGGGGCACAGGCTTGTTGGGATCCTTATAGAATTAATCAAATAGAATCATTAGAGAAAGTTCAGAAAAGGGCGGCTGCTATTTTTGTGCAAGTAGGGCCACAGGGGTCATAGGAAGGAAAAAGTAAAACAGCTAGGTTGGGAGATATTGTCAGAAAGGAGGGAGAAAGCAAGACTGCATAAGCTTATACGGGGCAAAAGCCATGGATTGGAATTAGCTCCAGTTATATAGGTAGATGGGATCACCAATTCAAAGTAAATCAAAAAACAGATGTTGGCAAATTCTCATTCCTAAATAGGACTGGACTAATTTACCTGTGGCAGGGGTGTTTGGAGGAAATCCTCTTCAAGAAAATAAATTTAGGTCAAATCTGAAAAAACGTGTGAAGTGAAGTGGATATTTTTTAATATAAATGTGTTTCCGAATATAAAAAACTAAAGTGAAGTGAAGTGTTTCTCTTTTCTCTTTCAGGGCATCCACAGAACATGTTTATCTTTCTTTAGTTTATAATTATGTATATTTAATTATGTATCTGCCACCAGGGGGCTTGCGCCCAATTGTAGATTATTAGCAAATACAATACAAAATACAATAGTAAATAAATAATCCAATTAAATCTGTCTTTTGCTGCTTTAAGAAGGGTTTTACCGGACTCAAAAAGCGCTGTTTTAGGATGGCCGTCATTGCCTCTCTATTTCAGATATTCTTTGAACTACACAAGGATTAGTAACAAAATAAATCAGTGTTATTCGTTGTTGTGGTATTCAATCCTAAGACTGACCTATCTCGCGCAGGCCTTTTGATTTCCGTATAACTTGCACATCCTCCCTAGTTTCTTTAGCAAATTCCATCCTTTGCCTCCCTCTTCTGTTCACTTCCCTCTAATGCCAATTTTTACAAGTCCCTCGTGTCTTAAAACTTTAGAAGGCACAGACTGTGATTCCTGGTTCAAGGAGCAAGGTACACTATAATGACATAGTTATACCGAAGAAATTACCACGATTAATTTTGAAACTTAACCTGTTCTCTATAGTATGCAAATATTCTCAACATCTGCGATTTTTCGTTTCGATGTTGTCCGACTGTCGACGGATACCTATTGCAATACTACTGATACTACATACTCGACGTTATTAGAATCAACTCCAGAGCAGTTTTGTTTAAGCAAGCCATGCGGCTGACGAAATTGCGACGGAACTAGTTATAAGTAAATGCATTTCAAGGACGTGGTGCTGAGAGATACGTAACATAACAAAACGGACAATAACCGCTGGCTGTCCCTGTCCTGTTTTAAAAGCACTAGACGTTTTTCAGCCATGGCCGAAAGAACGGGGATAATATATCATTACGGCAGGGAAATAACTTATCTCATGTGAGAGATGTTGACATCACCAACAAATGATTTAGCCTTAAGATTCGTCCAAGTGGTCTATTAATGTAAGAACTTAAAAATATGTTTCCAGGTAATTATCATAATCCGTGATACACTGAGTACTTCTTTCTTCGGTGATGCATAAAAGATAACGTACTGTAGCGACATGCATTGAAGTGCAAAGAACTTCAGTGGCTGACGCGCGGTGTGGCAGTTCTTCACCGCAACAATGAGTCTAAGTTTTTAGTAGGAGTCTCAGATAAGATGGATATGTGTAACATTGTACAAATTGCGCGAGAGTTAAATAAAACGTTATAGATATTATTGTGCGTAATTAATCACATAGCAATAGTACTATGTATAAATTCCTCTCGAGTTTCCAACCGGGTCAAAGATTTAAACAGTGACGTTTCGATGCTCTGCCATCATCTTCACCTCGTACTTTGATACCACCAACCATCATCAGAATTCTCTTCCACGTTAGCGACAAGCCGTGCTATGCTCTAAGGTCACGTCACATGCATGTTGCGCCACTGTGAATATACGTTTATCTGTCTGTTCAAGTTGATAATCACTTCGATAGTGACTTGTCCGATCGTGACTCGCGAGTGTAATTACACGAGTGGATGTGGTTATTCGTTTAAGGAATACAGATTTTTGATGAGACACCCTTTTTGATTGACTAATTAATGGAAAAAAGAAGAGACATTCTCAACGAGGAAAAGTAATTAGTCTCATGTTCTATCGTAACATCGCTTTATAATAAGACTTTATTCTTTTTATCTGAATTTAGTTAGGGGCCTGGGCCTACCGGGGGGGCGACTGCGGACTGTCATCATCATCTTGCATGACACATTTCGAAATTGGAGTGACACGTGGTCAGCGCATAGATTCTCCAGTAGTCTTAATCCCAATCTTCGAGACCGTGACAGCACAAACATGCCAGGATTCGAACCCGGAACCTCCCAGTTGTGACTCTTACCAATTTAGTCAGAATTATATTTTCATATATATTTTTTGTTTAACTTAAAACGTAACCGTTCACGAAGATACAATATTTTATGTTTACGAAATCAATCAAGGGACCACTTTTACATACAAAATTTAATTATTTTATTTTAATTTAAAAAAAAAATTTATTCTGCTACGACGTTTTGTCCTCAAATTGTGGATTTCATCAGGTACAGAAGAGTTATAAATAATTTTTTTAAATTTCAAGAATTCCTTTTTAATTGGACCCTTCAAATTAATATTTAACACAGATGAGCCCTAATTTGGTCCTCAAAGTAGAGCAATAAAAAAACTCCCAATTGTCAAAGTCGATTTATTTACACCTTCAACATGTTTCGGCTTCACTGGCCATATTCGTCTGCAAAGATTAATCTTATTAAAACCTATGAAGTCCTATTATACCTGCTTTCAGTAATTCAAGAAACGTTGTCGATAAATTACATGACGTAATTTCCAGCGCTGGAAACCAAAAACCTGCTGCGGTCACTTTGAATATTATTCAACTTATACATAGAACAGGCGATGAAGAAAGTTAAAAATGAATATGGAAAAGGAATCATACTACAAGGAAAATAAATAAAAACCTTATGCTTTTCCCGACGATACTGTAGTATTACGGGAATCAGAAAAAGGCTTGTAAACCATAATAAATGGCATGAGAAAAGAGTTCAATATATGAGGATTAATAAACGGAAAGCCAAGGTAATGGAGTGTAGTAGGGAAAACAGTGGAATAACAAAGGCTGTTAGAATGGGAAGGGATATTTTGAAGGAAGTTAAGGAATTCTGCTGCTTGGGAAGCGTGATAACTGGAGTAGGATAACACAGGCAAGGAAAGCTTTCGCGAAAAAGAGGAATTTACTTACGGGTAATATAAGTGTGAATGTTAGGAAATCGTTGCTGAAACTTGAGTGGCTTGCGTTCTATAGGTGCGAAACGTGGACGATATGAGCTGCGGAAAGGAAAAGAATAGAAGCCTTTGAAGTGTGGTGTTATAGGAGAATGCTGAAAAAACAGATGGGTGGATAGAATCGCAAAAGAGGAAGTTCTAAACGGAATAGGGGGAAAAGAAAACAATATGGAGGACGTTGAGCAAGAGGAGGTCCCGTTTTAAGGCAGGAGGGTCTTGTAAAATTAGCATTAGAGGGTAGTGTGTGTGGGGAAGAGGGAGGACAAGGACGGAATACGCTAAGCAGATAATGTTTATAATAATAAAAATTGTGAGAGGGTAAATTGTATCAGAGGCTGTAGTGCCGAGGAAGAAGATGATTAAATATGTACGGGACATGTTTGTTATGAACAATCTTTGGACCTGAAGAAGTTCCAAAAGAAAGGACCGACGCGTTGCGCTGTTTTTCAATTTCTTAAATTTTTAATTTTGTGTGCATTGGCTACGTCACTCACTCGCTTAGTTAATACTGTTTAATTAATATCCCTACACGTGAGTCTGTCTATCTCCATCATTATTTGCGGACCGGGCACAATCAAGATGACGTCAGTGACTTAGTCATACAGGTTGGTAATAGCTCTGACTGCGGATCACCTTCACTTGATCGGTTCCTACGACGATGTGGGATCGGATCTCAAAAGTTCCATTATCGTCGACGTAACACGAGCACAATTCAGGTGCAACGTGACGAGCGTGAAAGCGTAATCATGGCGTCCATTGCTCCTATTATGGCTTACTCTGGTTATGTTTGTTTGTTTGTTTCCGGGTTCCATGTGTCTTCAAACATTTTGTCTCCATATGAAGTATTCTGTGATAGATCGTTCCAAAGTGTTCCTCGCTGAGAGATTCTAGGTACTGGTTAAGTAAAGGAACGTTTACACCAAATCACCACGTTGACCTACACAAGGGCGACATCTCACATCCCAAAGCCCGCGTCGAAATGTTGACAACACGAAAAAATGGTTACCAATGAACGTTGCCAACTTATTGTGTATAATTTTTGACTTGTCAACCGTGTGACATGAGTACGGTGTGAAAGCCGCTTCAAGTTAACAACAGATATCTGCTTCTGTGAATGATAATGTAACTTTTTTATCCATAAAATTGGCTGTTCAAATACACAGACATTAAATATTTTTGATACTCTTACGCCTAGAACGATGCGGCTGAACCGATCGTGAGTGAATGAATTTAGAATTTGTACATCTGTTCCTTATCCTTACAGAAGTAGTCTTGAAATAGAAATTTTTAAAAGAAAAACCCTACCTCGTATTTAGTAAACGTTGTTGGCGAGTCAGTCAGTTTGCCAATCTTAGGTGACGTTTAAAGAATTCTTTATCGTCGGTTTACTGTTATCATTCGCTGGCTGGTCATGAGACGTTGTTATCATCATGGGAAACTTTTTAAACAAATCAATTATGTCTGAAAGTGTCATCATTAGATTCAAAAAGTTGGTCATTTTCACTTTAACGTGCCAATACATTTATTCATTGATGGATGTTATTTGTAATCAACAAATAGGAGGCACTTATTTTTTTTAATAATACTGATATTCATCCCTTCAATACAAGGAACAAAAATAATCTGTATAAAAAAATTGTAAAACATTGTCAATTGCACAGAAAGGAAGGAAGGTGTGCATTATCCATCTTCAACACGTGACTGCAGTCAGCACAGAATTAAACAGTTGTCCAATGATAATCAAGGTAAATTTAACACTGAATTACGCTCATTTTTGCTTAGCCACTCCCCCTTCTATTCAATAAAGGAATTTATAGAAGAATCGGAGAAGAGTAATTAATTAATTAGTTTATAATACAAAAAATTTGTTATAAGTATATTTATCTTTTATACAATAAAATAATGTAATAAATGTACACAGCCCTGACCCGTTATTCCACATCCTTGAAGCTTAGCTTCTTTACAGGATCTACGGAATATGATTATTATTATTATTAAAAACAATCTAGTCGCAGGTGTTACCACGTGACGACATCCCCCGCCCCCGTCCACTTGTTTCAGGGGATTATATAGTTGAAAGACAACATAAATAATTCATTTTTTACCCATCGGTGACTTTGAATATCACGAAATTAAAATAAAAGAATCGGCACTCGAGTAAAAATGCAAACGGATGTATTAGATGTCGGAACCGTCACCTGGGATTGGAGAGGTGCACTTTGGCGATTTTGAGTGAATCTATCCTATTTTCGTAAAATAAATTAGACGTCTACAAGGAAGCAGTTAAGTAAGAATCGTTGGTGGAGGATGACAGGAGCAGGCAGGCGTGTGTGTGGTAATGTAACGCAACGCACGCAGGCAGGCGAAGAGAAATCTGTTGAGCAACGCAACGTGTGTGCACTGACTGACTGACCTGCATGTCCCTGCGCACGATGAAGCCCTTCCGCTCGTGGTCGGACAGCAGGAAGAGCCTCTGCGCCCTTTCGGACAAGAGATCCTCCATGGCGACGGACTCCATCGGCACTGCGCTCCACGGCCTCGCGGCGGCTCCGTCGCTCCCCACTCCCGCTGCCGCGGCTCCCACGTGACGTCAGCGGACGGACCGCATTCCAGGCAGCCCTGCAGATCACACGAGCTTGCCACAGGTCATGTGTTCGTTCCTCCCTCTGCACCGTCGCCTTTGCCACACACTCCTCCGCTTGATGATTCCTCCTCCTCGACCGCACCGCTTCACCCTCCCTTCTCTTTCCACCTTTTAATCTGCCTATTTACTCAACCGTCTGTATATGTTTATGTTACCGGATAGGTAAGTTGGGAAAGGGGTTAAATACGAGTCTAACGACAGTTACGTGACGTCACAACCAAGCACGTCGCTGACCTAGCGCCACGTAAGCAGCGTATACAATTATAGTCAATAATTTTATTTATTTATTTATTTGTTGTACATTACTGTCCATTTTACACTAATGAAATCGCTATTCGACGTTACAAAAATTAAAATAACATTTATGATTCTTTATACGTCACTCGTAAATCGAAATTTATTCTTAAGCAAGTTTAGTAACTCATAAAACTATAAATCAAAGAAATCAATATACAAAAAAAAATTACCAAATTTATATTTAAGATTTTAATTTAATTTTCTTATACTACTAATTTCCCATTTCCCTATATGTGAAGTATCACTTCTAATATTATTCATATATGGCTTCCCTATCTCTAATAAATTCTCTGTTTTTATTATCGATTACCGTTATCGATCGGTGCATATAATTCTCTGTCTATTTCCCCTCTATTTATCTGAATGTTTTCTATAATATGTCCTTATTTTTACATCAGTCTCCAACGACCTGTTTTTATTTTATTTTCAGTCCAACTCTCTTTTTGTTTGTTCTTGGCTTCATCTCTCTCCCTCCCCCTTCTTTCTTTCTCCGTCAATTCAATTTTATTGTCTTTAAGTATGTATGTATGCCCCAATTTAAAATTAATTGTCTATTGCTTCTTTTTATACATACTATAGGAACTTATAGGAACTATAAGTATGTATGCCCCAATTTAAAATTAATTGTCTATTGCTTCTTTTTATACATACTTGTAGTAGTTCCTCTTTACTTTTCCTCCATTTCCAAATTTATTACAGTCATTGGTTTTGTCGATTTATTTTACTGCATCGCATTTTTCATTTTTATCCGATGTAATTATAAAGAATATATTCTGTTGAAAATATTACGAAATTTAATCAATATCTATATTTAATAATTTCTCTTCGAATATATATATTATTTATCCTTATTTACATATTACACTATTTTTCATTCCTATTTTATAGGAAACTTTTTTTCCACATTGTACCTTATTGCACATTTATGCGGTAACAGCAGTTATAATTTTAATCTACTAATGATTTTAAGGATATAGAAGAAGTGTGAGCTAAGTGGAAATGCCTTTATAGTATATGTGACCGTAGTTGGGTCCTTGATGCGCATCCTTGGGCGCCGCCGTTATCGTGAACTATCGCTCTTTTCTTTATTTTCTTTAACTTTGTCACTTATAATTAGTGTAAATTCTCTATGGTTTCGAATTCCTTCTTCGTTTGGTGTTCTAAATGCTGACGAAACTCTGAATTTAATATGCTACTGTACATCTAAGACTGAGAATTAATAATACAAATATCAATTAATCTACTTTAAGATTTAATTAATATATTTATTGCGGGCATATATCGCCGTTGAGATATTTATAAAACAAATAATAAAATGGACAGTGTGTTTTCATTAATGGGAATCTTCATCAAGGTAGGAGATATATTATTTTTTTTAAAAAAAAGGTTTCTGTCGCGAATGACGCAACATGACGTAATGTGATTTCGCAGAGCCATTAGCGACTGCTGTGCCACATGTAACTAACTATCTATAGGGGCATGATTCATATTCATGTAATGTAAAAACAGGAAATTCCCTCCATAATCCGCTAACGTATTCCTCTTCGTTTCGCAACTTTGCTATATTCAATACGTTCAGATGAATGCTTTTATTATTCGCACTAATCCTCCACCATATAGTTGTTTATCCCAATGGATTTTTGTTGTGTTATTGCATATGACCATGTGAATGAGATATCTTACTTAGTGAGCTTACTTTAACAGAAAAATAATATATTAAAATAGTATATATATATATATATCACAGATAATCGTTTCTAATGCCAGACATCGGTGAAACTAAGGTGAAAACTTTTTTTTCTTTTTTTATAAAATCATGGATCAGCTGTACATCCTCGTAGGAAGGTTACGAATATAATTTACAACAATCTTACATGTAAAAAAAAACTTCCGGAGTGTGTGAACATATTTATTTATTTATTTTATTTTACTATAGACTTTAATTGTGTTGATAATACTTATCTTACTTAGTGAGCTTACTTTAACAGAAAAATTAACAGAAAAATAATGTATTAAAATAGTATACATATATATCACAGATAATCGTTTCTAATGCCAGACATCGGTGAAACTAAGGTGAAAACTTTTTTTTTCTTTTTTATATAAAATCATGGATCAGCTGTACATCCTCGTGGGAAGGTTACGAATATAATTTACAACAATCTTACATGTAAAAAAAAACTTCCGGTGTGTGTGAACATATTTATTTATTTATTTATTTTATTTTACTATGGACTTTAATTGTGTTGATAATACTCGTCTATAAATTTCTGCTTAATCTTTTTAATTTTCAATATCACATACGTCTTATATAATATAGTGTTTAAGAAGATAATTTTTATAGCTGGTTATTGGGAAATTAAAATAAACTGAAATTGATACTGAAATTTGTTTTATATATAGTTAAATTATCGAACAGTTAATAATTCTAAAGAAAGTCTAAATATAATTTGAATGATTTACAGTTTCCCGGCTGAAAATGAAAATGTTTTTGAAATTTCATTATTTTTGGGTTGATTGGAATTGAGTTTTTCCACTGTCAATTTTTCTGATTCTTATCAATGAGTTGTTAAAATAAGAAGCCTTGATGCAAGCGCTGTCGAATAACCTGTTGTTATTTTAAGGAATATTTAATTCTGACTACTCAGATAAGTAAGTGCCCGATTTATTTACGATTCACCCAAAAAAAAAGAGGTTTTCGATTCTAGAGTGTTTTCCACTTTTTTTTACTGTGAACTGACGCCTTTGGTGAAACTAACGTACTTTCCAGAATCCAAAATCTTATTATTTCGTTCAAAAATTTATGGCTAGAAGGAACGAAACAGTTTTGGCAGTATGATTTTTCCCTCGTAACTTCCTGAGTGAGTAGATATCAGTGTTTATAGTCCTTAATCACGTAACAATAGTGCACGTCGAGAGGTTTTTATCAAGCACACAGAGAGGAGCACTTGTGAGGGCAGACGAGACAAATGTTTTGGATTGCGAACAGATGTGACAGTTGACAGCACGAAACATCATCGTGATGAGAAGCTTTTTTGTCACAAACGAAGGCTGAGGCAGTCATTCCTTTGGAAATGTAAATTTCACCGTGGTATGGGAAATTTGGTTTCCAAAAAAAGTATTTATGATTTCATTCTTATTTATTGGAGTTATTTTGTTATAGTGATCAGTAATGTAAAAAACAGTTTAGTGTCCATTCTGTTTCATTCCTGATGCGACAAAGGGTTGGTAGTCAGATGGCAGTAACCCTATTTCTTACTGAACAATTTTCCAAGTTTCTGCTATCCCTGTTACAGAAGGGATTTCACGTGCAGTCGTGCCAACCTAAGGATTATAAAAGATTTTGTCAGTTGTCCTCCAATGGCTGGATGTCTGGTGTAACAACAGACTGGTAATGCAACTTTTTTTTTCTTAGACGTGTCGCTTGAAAGTGCATCACATATTATATTATGTTATATATTGGTGACCACGACGTGATATGAACTCGCAACGTTCCTCTGACGACACTCTGCGAGATTATTTATTTCTCAGCAAACATATCGTTGCTCCAAAGATACTTCATATAAGTTATTTGATTTTCCCCGTGGTGCTCGAAGAAAAGAAAGAATTAATTCTTCATGCTCGGCTGTACAGCCGGTTTGAGGAGGGTCTTGGCCTATCGGGTTGACCGGACTGTCATCTTCACATGACTCATTCCGAATTTGGAGTAATATGACGTCAGCGTATCGATGAAAGAATTTAGTAGCTATACGCGGGGGAGAAATTTTCCATCCATACGCCAAAATATTCATTCACAATATAAATTCCCTGGTCCGGTGACATTTTTCTATTCTTGTTTTTTTTTCCTTTCTAAAATTAACTATATGCTTTACTGGGCTTCAATTCCCATTAACTTGGAATAAAGTAATACTTTTTTATCTATATATATATAAATGCTTACACTCACCGAATTTGGTGACACTTCAGTCTGAAGATGATGGCAGAGCGTAAGCCATCCATCGAAACGTCCGTCACTGTTAAAATCTTTGACCCGGTTGGAAACTCGAGAGGAATTTATGTACATTTTTGTGTTTAATTGAATAGATTCGAATGTCGATTACGCTGGTGTTGTCCGTTTTTTCCCCCAATAAAACGGTCGGACCGATGTCGTTGAAACTTGATTCGGTTGTTATATAGAGTAGAGTATGAAACTGCCATCCGCATTCTCAATAGTGAATGGCGAACGTTACCAACGTTATTTAAAGTGTGCAAATTTTGTTCACTTTTACAGTTAAAATGTGCTCAACTATTTTTCCTCTGATCTGGTAAATAGCCACAGCTTGAAAAAAGTTAAAAAATACAAATGGAGATGACGTAATTAGTTTCAAATATCCAACGCAGTTATATAGTTACAAAAGTGGATGATGTAGTTGAAGTGTTAATATATATTGCAGCTGCTGATTATGAGAGTGCATGAGTGAAGAAATGCCCTCCGAAATTGATTTAAATGAATTAAAGCACTCATTTTTTTTGTTGTTGATGATATTTTGGAAGGAGACTCGGTAGCAATTTTTCATGTATGATGGTGGACAACTTTCTCGGCGTTTCCTGCCGCTCACTTCCGACGCCTCTGCTTTCCTTCTAGGAGAAGCGCAATTCAATATTATCCTGGATCTTATAAACTTTCCAGTGACACCCAAGTAAATAGATGTTAATAAATTGTTCATTAGTACGCTGCATGAAATTTTTTTTAAAAATTTTTCAGCTTACTTAACGTACTTAAATTCAAGTAGATGACACTTTGCAATAAAATTTCCCGGTGTTCTTTTTTGGCATCAGTACTTAAAGATTTGCAAAGAGAACAAGGAAAATCTGTTGTTGTTGCAATGCGCATTTGATTACTCAAAGTCTCGAGTGGGATTTAAAGCAGCCCACGAGATATCATATCACGATTATCTCAGCACTGATGATACTAAACGTTGTGTTGTTGCATTCTTCTTTAAATAAAACGATAATAGCGTTTATTGGCAGTGTAATTTTTAATTACTTCTACTATGTAATTGAACGTGATTAATATTTTTATTGTTCCAATTAAATTTTTAATTTGAAGCAGAGGTTGTTTTATTATGGTTTCACATGGAAATTAAATATATTTCAAACCAAAACGACTCCCAGTCAATTATTTTGTTCGCTAAAAAGGTCTACTAAAAATCCTCACAGCTTGTTTTTTTCTGCGGCTAGATGTGAATATCAATTATCAATCCTGCAACACTACATAACATCTATATTCAATTATATGCACTGCCGTTCTCCCAGGATAGTGGCGTTTACGGATGACCCAGAATAATAATTTATTAGAAATTGTGAAATGAAATGTAACTGCGTTCGTGTGTGTGTGTGTCGAAAAAGTAAAACAATTTCAGGACTCACTAATACAGGACTTTTTGATTTTTTTTTAACTTGGACAAGGAAGTCTAAACACATTTGTTTGTATCAACATGGTTGTTTCTGGATGTTTCATACTTCGTTGTCAATTGTAAACAATTGTAACAAATCTTATCCTTCCAAGCCGAGTCACCTTCACGTCTTTTAGGAGGTCTGTGTACTGGGGTTGCAGGCGCCCCTATGCCTCCTAAAACTTGGGAATTCACGGAGAAGGGAATGCTGCGATCCCACACCTCTCCCTCCATTCGGAAGGGCGTGAGAATAGTACCAAATAGTCCCATCTACCTGATGCAGGTGTTATAGGGTTTTCCATACATCTGTTTTAGCTGAATCACCTTAGGGTAGGATCCTTAAGCCCTAGTCAACCCTTGGCTACTTTTATTTACCTTCCACATTCCTCCTTTTCAATTCCCTTCCTATAATATTAAAGGAGAGTCACCTTATTCAGGATTCAGCCAACTGTCAATAGATGTAAATGTCAAGTGTTTAAATTGATTTACATTTACTTTAAGAAAGTCTCCCAAACAACACATCAGAGAAAATGTGTGGGAAGAAAAATAAAATGGAAATGGAAAAATTGTTTGGAAAAATAAAATTTGTGTAATTAGATTTAAAGTTGGTTAATTGAGTGATTTGTATATTTATTCAATGTTTGCTCTTATGAAAGAATATGTCAAAGAAAATTGTAATTAGTTCTAAGTGAAATTTTTTTAAAAATATTTTGTAATTTTGATTAAGGGCGTTGGTCATTCATATTGTTTACGACTGTGGTTCACTGAGTGTCATTTTAAAAAAATTGGACCATTTTTTTTAAATTCATTGGGGGCGGGGAAAATGTAACATGAAAAGTTACACTTAACAATGCAGGCCAGCTTGCGAGTTGCAATTTGTCGCAACTCGGGCCAACAATGTAGTCTGGCGAGACTTTGGGGAAGTCGTCATGGGGTAGTGGAAGGAGCAGGTTGTGTCGGCGGGACGACGAGAGAGAGAATGACCACGCCATCCCTGCAGATATAATTATTTCTCATGCTCTGATTCGAATTAAAGCTAATGAAATCCATTTTTGGTGTTTTTTATGAAAAATACCTGGCGCCCTAAAGGAATGATAAATCCTCGAACACGGAGGAACGTAGGAATCCGCTACATTCCTCCTTTTCAATTCCCTTCCTATAATATTAAAGGAGAGTCACCTTATTCAGGAACACCCTCATGGAGTCTGCTCCCTCCCCCAACACAAAAAATTAAATTTGTTACACAAAAGAAATTAATTTCTTGCCTAAAATACGGTGCAATTCGTTATATTTTTTTAGTACATCAAATGTAAGTAAATGTATCCGATTTGGTATATTGTTAGAAGAGCGTAGGTAAATCTGTATCCCTTGACAAAGATTACCAAGGGCATTAACAGACCGACATAAAACCATCACGAAGTAACAGTCAAGGTTGTCAGAATAAAAACAACTACCGAATCAGCTCTGATAATAGCGCTAATTCACGTTTGGTCTTGAAAATAAAAGCTGGACTACACGACGTGACACGCGGTGGTGTGAAGTACTTCACATTCATTGTGAACTGTGAAAACTTGTAGGTAAAGAATAACCTGAGGGGGAAAAAAATGAAGACAGACGATTTCAAAGTCTCGCGGAAAACACATGTGAGAGTGTAAATATTTGTAGAAACATATGTACTGTGAGGAAACATCTGTAAGTGACTAATACTTTACATGTGAAAAGTACTGGGCACCTGATGTATGGAAGAAACGTAGTGAATCACTAATTTTGTTTACATAATGTGCAGGAAACATTTCTTTGTAAATAATTTATAGCTGACTACTTGGTCATTATATTTAAATACGAATACTACTGTCGTCACTGTCAAAATAGTAGAGCCCTGGGTTTGAAGCCTCACTGTGCCCATTCTGAATGACCTAAGCTATTATGAAAGGTCTCATTTTACGAAGAGTTTAATGCCATTTTATGATACGTAAATAAAAAATAATTTATAAAGACATTTTATACATGCGGTTTGACGAAAAAACTGGAAAAAAACAGTCTGCATTTTTGTCTTTCTTTTATATAGCTCGATTTTGATAATTAATATGGTCTGAAAATTTGGCAAAAGACAGTGCAAACCCTTCCGAACCTATCGACAAAGTTTGAATCATCTGTGTGTCTTAAGGTTTTCTAAATTAATTAATTAGTAGACCTCTGCTAACTGTGGTCGGGACCAGGGCCAGCGGGCAGGGGATCCGCCCTACTTTCACCCTCACGCTCCAATGAACTTTTCCTTTCTCCCCACACTTTTTTAAAAATTTGTACAGTTTTTTTTAGCGTTGCTACATCAATTAAGCTTATATTTTACATTTATGACTTTCAATCGCTAAGGAAAAGCTTTATATCACTCTTCTGCGATGCGCAGTCAAACAGTTAGTAGAGATCCACTAATTAATTAATTTAGAAAAAATTAAGCCACTCAGATGATTCAAACTTTGTGGATGGATTTGGGAGGGTTTGCACTGTATTTTGATCAATTTTCAGACCATTTAATGTGAGTTGTTAAAGTCGAGCTATATAAAAGAAAGACAAAAAAAACCTGACGTTTTTCAGTTTTTTTTTTCGCCAAACTCGCATGTATAAAATGTCTGTAATTTTTTTTATTTACATATTACAAAATGGAGTTAAATTCTGCGTAAAATGAGACATTTCACAATAACGTAGGTCATTCCGAATGGGCACAGTGAGGCTTCAAACTCAGGGCTCTACAATTTTGACAGTGACGACAGTAGTTGTAATCCCTCTGTTGCCTGAATTGAAATTTTGGAACTAATATGACTTTCGAAACTGTAAACTGGATAAAGAATTTTTGAATTCAAAGAATTGATAAGTATTTTGATTTTTTACAACCGTATGTCGGCACGTAAGTCACCTTTAACGAAGCGAAATTTTAGAAAATTGGATTGTAAATCAATGTAGTTGCATTAATGTAATGAAGTCAGTGGTAAACCGAGAAAAGACTACGCGTCGTTCAAATATGATAATCCAAATGGAATAGAAATTGGGTATTTTTGGTATTTTGGTATTTTTGTCTATTTTGTAGACTCAGACATTCGCCTAGGTTGGGTGAATTTGGGTTAACGGTGCAGATAAAAGGTGTGTGGTGGGAACGTAGATTACTCTGCAGCCTTCACCTTGAGCTGGTGTCAAGTCAGCGCTGGGTCATTAGCATCATCGCCAGCCAAGGGAGTCGTTCGACCAGAATTAGACCATACCTCTTAGCAGGAACCTCTTAACCTACAGGTCCCACTTTCCTCGTAACCACTGAAGACTGCGGCGGTCCATGTGTTGATTTAAATAACATTCTTGACGACGTTGTCTTCCTCAAATATAAATAATCTGATCTCATTCAGACGCACATTGAGGCTTATCTATTTTTTTTTGTTTTAAATATTTGTTCTTGTGACATAATAAGTAAAAGAAGCTCTCTTAGATGTTTATACGAACATTTTTAAGAATTAACATATAGGTACAACATAGTTTTATGGGGAGGGCGCTGCGGGAGTTTTCTCGCAGGCGCTTCAGCCCAGAGTGACTGCGGGGCTCACCTGATCATGTCGGGGATGCCTCCTGCACTCTCTCTGGGTACTTTTTATCAAAGTTCTCATATGCCGAGACACCTTCACCTATTTTAGGAGGTATATGTACCGGGGTCAAAGACCTTGGGCATATGGCAAGAGCTGTCCGCTGATCCCATTGGATCAGTCGAGGGCCAACTGCCTCCTGAAACTGGTGGAGACACGGAGAAGGGAATGCTGCGTCCCCACAGCAGACTCGTCTCCCGTCATTCACAGGGAAGGGCGTGAGAATAGTACCTAGCAATGCCCGACCTACCTGATGCAGGTTTTCTAGGGTTTTCCCTGCATCTCTTTAGGTGAAACACCGCGAGGGTAGGATCCTTAAACCATAGCCCGGGGGCCCTAGTTAACCCTTGGCTACCTTGCTCTACCTTCCGCATCCCCCCCTTTTCAATTCCCTTCCTATGCTATTAAAGGGGAGTTGCCTGTTTCAGGATCACCCTCATGTAGCCTGTTACCCTAACCAAAAAAAACCCATAGTTTTATGACATAAAAATTTATAATAAATAAAAAATACGGTATATAAATTTATCACTATTTATTCAAAAGAGACGTTTCGTTTTCCTTTTTTGAGACTTCCTCAGGCGTACTACGAACATAACATTATAAGTAATTAAATATGGGTTCATTCTCCAAAAAAAAAATTTTTTTTAATATAATTGTGATCGCTTTCTTTTATCTTCCTTCATTTCGACCGTAGATGCTCAATGTAGAAAGATAAATATAACTATAAATATTAATACGGTTCATTGTGTTACAAGTAAATGGAATCATTAGCTTCTTGTTTTAAATTATAATATAGTAATGGCTTTTACAGATATTCAGTCCACATCTCTAACTTTATAACATTGTGATTTATTTATTTATTTATCTCATTTTGCTAATTTTTCTTGATTTTTTTTTGGCACCGTATTTCTGGCTTGCTTTATTCGTTGCTTCACTCCGTCTAGAGGTAACTTACTTTCCTTCCGCCTTTCGTTTCTATGGCAATTCTCCCTTACTTACTTGCATCCTGTGCGTAATGTATTCCGTAGGACATCCAAATGCGTTGACGGTGTCTTCTTCTCTTTCTCTAAGGGAAGTGAAGAATCCAAGGTTGCGCCACGGTCGTTAATTAAAGAAAAGCCTCTTACGTAAAAGTTTCGTGCAACGTTGCGTTACGCAGCAAAAGCCGAGATTGAAAGTCAGCGCTTTGTATCATCAACTCTCCCCGTGTCATCGACAACTCAACGCGGTCGGTCGTACACTTCACCCCATTTTTTAATACGTCCTCATATCTGAATTTCTCATATCCACCCCGTAATTCTTTTTTTTAAAGAAAAAGTTCAATCTGACATACGAAGGACAACTCTCGTCAGGAACTCCTCTTAACACCGACTTTCCGTCTTGACTCGTCAATGAAGCAGTCATTCAAATAATTGAAAAATGTATATATAGTTGATTTTCCAATTTATTTACTTTATATTGGAGTTCTCATAATTAATCATCAAGTCACTCTTTAAATTTACCTAAAAATAACTAATAACTAAAAAAAAGATACATTTAAAATTAATTTTACTTCGGTCTAACAGTTTTAATTATGAAAACAAACTTCTTCTGGGAATTATGTGCTCAAGTATCTCACAACTCTTTTCAATTGCTCCAAAGTCACATTGCCTATATATTTATTTGGATTTTACTTTCTCTACATTTCTCTCTCTCTCTACTTGTGTTTATATTTCTTCATACTGACTAAAAATTGTCTTTCTGTCATTCATCTGCATAACTATCCACATCTAACTTCGACATGTAATGTAAATTGCGGGAGTATTAGTTGGATATTTATTTTTTTTATTTTTATGACATTAGTTTATAATCTTGATTGGATATTTTTTTTATAATTTCTAGGAAATTAGAGTGAAATAAACGTAATTTATTTATTGTGGTAATTAATTGTACAAACATGTATTCCATATTATAATTTAAAATAAAACGGGACAAACGTCAGCAATAGGAAATTTAATACAAAATATAAAAAAAAACTTATGAAACAAAACGTTTCATCCTCAATTTTAGGGGGGCGCCTCCACTTGCTTCTAAACCTAAATAATGAAACATAAACACATAGACGTAGTTGATTACCAAATAAGAAAAAAAAGTTTAGTATAATATGGTTATGTACATAATTAAGAATGCAAGAGTTGAAACCCTTTTGTTCTGTTTTGAGAACATCAAGAGCATAAATGAGGAAAACCATTCCCAAAAAATATTTACATATCTTCATTAACTATGTCTGTGAATTTATAATTAATTATTTACTTTTATTTCTAGAAACAACTGAAGAGTCCCCTAAACTTGGAGATGAAACGTTTTCTTTTATAAGTACCAGATTTAGTATTAAATTTCTATTTCTGACTCTTGACCATTTTAATGTAATTTATTTATTTAAATTAGTCATGAAACCTCCATATTTTATTTATTTGTAATTATGTTGTTCGTTTTAGATTTTTATTATTGCTCCACCCCATGCCTATGTAATTTTGTTTATTATATCTTTTTTTACACACACAAGAAACAAAACAAAAATAAGATCACTCCAGATCTACTCGCAGTTATTTTTATTCTTTCAGTGCTAACAACCTAAGGTAAAAAATTCTTTCATAAAATTATTTATAACGTTAAACTATAATTACAAATAAATTGGCACAACTTATGAACAGATATTTTGGGTAAAATAGACTGCATTAAGTGAAATTGTAATTGATTTAAAAGGCCCACGTTAAAACTTACATCCTCGCTGAACATTTTTGACAATAAATTGTTTTGTTCCATTACAGACGTTAGTATATTGGTGAAATTATAGAATTAATTAAGTAAAATCTTAATATATACATTTAAGTGTGCACGTCTCTCTATTTTAGCTTCTAAAATTGAACAAAATCGCGTTTAAATATTTTATTTTGATTGGAATACTATATAAATAATTACGTATTATATCCCCATAGTTTTATAAGAGGCTTAATTAATAATTTAAAACTCCACCTCGATAACTATAGAAAAAATTGTTGACAAATTGAAGGTTATTTATTATAAAGTAAAAGTGTTCGTTTTGAGAAAGAAATTTTCAAGTTAACAAATTTATATATATATATATATATATATATATATCTACTCGCAATTATTTTTATTCTTTCAGTGCTAACAACCTAAGGTAAAAAATTCTTTCATAAAATTATTTACAACGTTAAACTATAATTACAAATAAATTGGCACAACTTATGAACAGATATTTTGGTAAAATAGACTGCAACAGGTGAAATTGTAATTGTTACGTGCCGCTACACTTTCAAATTGATTTTAATATATATTATATATATTAATATATATTATATATATATACTATTATGTAATGTTTTTAAACTAAATTATAATTTTGTTTTATAAATAATATGAATGTGAAAACTATCGGCTGGAAGCGTCTTGTTTGCAAAACTTAAAAAATATAGTAATTTAGTTTTAAATTATTTATTGTCGGCGGGATATAGAATAGAAATCCAAATTTAAAAAAATCATTCATATTAAATTTATAATCCTGTCAATATTTTTAAAAAATATTTAAGTTTTGCTGTTTTTTTTTCCCTCAAAGATTCAATGAAGCACGCCATTTTCTTGTCATGAGAAGAAGCAGTGATTAGAGGGGTTTCGAAACTTTGATTTAATGTGACAGCTTCTCTAGACAGGGTTTATAGAGAAACGTGGCGACTTTCGTAAAGAAGAACATAAAATAAAAGCATTATTTTCGACATCTGAAGGATACGGGAATTGCCACTGTTCAACCCCCCGCGGATTTCCTAAGAACATTGGACCAGACCAATAACTGTTCAGTAACAATAATTTTGTATTCTTAACAATTTAATTGCAGAATTATAAATAAAAACGACGCAATTAGTAAGAAAGTAAATGTTTGCATACCAGATTGAACGAGACGCAGCTCTGACCAAACTTTAAAAGGAAGTTTCCTCTCCGAAGTACTTGTACTTATGGTTAGTTTTTCAAGGACACACGTGGGAAGGAACAACTAGCTGGCTGTATTTAGAACGTGCATGTGAAAAAGCTGGATTGCATGACTCAAGACTCCAGTTTTCTTCAAGTTCTTCGTGTTCATTATATTCAAACTCCATGCCGCTCGCTTCCATTCCTCCTGAGAAACCTGCCGTGGTTCAACTTGAAGTTAACTTGGCATATTTAAATACTCGACCCAGGACAAGTGTCTAGATGATGTTAATGTTAATGAGTCTTAAGATATTTAAAAACTAACTTTTACAGCTGTTAATTACGTTACGTAACTTACCAATAAATCAGATTGGGGAATTATTAAAAACTGGGGTCCCACAGGGATCAGTATTAGGGCCATTATTATTCCTTATATATATAAATGATCTTCCTAATACCATAGATTCAACTTCTAAAGCTATCCTCTTTGCAGATGATACTAGTGTAATAGTAAAAAGTAACAAAGACACACTAGAAGAGGCAAGTAACAATAATTTAACTAACCTGCTAACATGGTTTAATGCGAACGACGGACTAACAAATAACTGTGTGACAAAACACATTTCATGCAATTTCACACACACACACTCAACACAACTTTACAATCTATAATAACACTTAAATACGACAGCAAAAATGTAAATGAAACTTCCTCTGTTAAATTCTTAGGTCTCTTAGTAAATAATAAATTAAATTGGACTGATGATCAGATTAATCATCAATTACTTAAGAAACTCAGCTACAGCTACATGTGATGCTGTCAATGTCCTTCACACCTTCAGTCATCTAAAAACAAGAAAATTAGTATACTTTGCATATTTTCATTCTATTTTATCATATGGTGTATTATATTTTGGGGCAACTCAGCTGCAGGCATAGATAAGATTTTTTATTAGTCAAAAACGTGTTATTAGAGCAATATTATATATATATATATATATATATAGAACAGGCGATAAAGAATGTTAAAACGAAATATGGAAAATGAATGAATCATAAAAACCTTACGCTTGCCGATGATAT
>CM067382.1:58810883-58923747 GCA_034510155.1 Eucriotettix oculatus | reverse complement strand
TTGTTTCAAAACATATTTTAGATTCTAACTACTACTGACTGGGATAATTTCCAAATTTTAGACAAAGATTACACATCCCGATTAGTTTCTGAAATGCTTCACATTAATACTCTGAATGTAAAAACTGAAAACGGATTTGCTCAGTAGTTTATTATACACTCTCTGAAATGTAATGTATCATTATAATCTTTGCATTATTTAAAAAAAAATTCTTGCGTCTTTTGGTTCTTTTACTGTATTCTTTGGTTCCACTGTAATAACTTTGAAATGTTATAATTTTTGTACATTGTTATTCAGTTCAACTTGAAGAGGGTCCAGATCAGGACCGAAAAATGAAGTTGTTTGGCCCCATTTAAACTAATACTAAACGTACAGACATTAATAACTATTATATTAAATGTAGAATACTATTTTACCTGCTCCTGTAATGGAATACCAGAGAAACATATTACAGTGCTATGAGATTCCTCTCATTATTACGTAATGTCGCTGGTAATTTATGTGGGAAGTTGGCAAGTCATGCGATGAAAATGTAATTACAGTTCGGTGTTTTGCGTCGGTCACAAGGTGAGACGCGATACACGCGAATTGCTTCGACTTCATCCAGAATTTATTTCTGCGTGGTGAAGAAGTACAACGAAATGGCCTTCATTTCAAAAAATTACTTCCACTCGCGGAACAACAACACTCCCACGACTAATACACGAGGCTTTCAAGGTCCTGTTAATTAAATAATTAATATCACACTATATCAAGAAAAATATGCCTCATTTCTTAATTTAGTGAAATTCTACGAACTGTGTTTTTCCTTCGCAAAACAACTTTTATTTATTTCTTCTGATAAAAACTTTTAAAGTTCATTGTGATTTTAAAATGCCTAAAGCAGGAACTTACTCTGCCGCCATTATCAACTTATTATTTTTGGTTTTTAATTTTTTGGCTTCCTGCTGTCATAAAAATTGGGAATTTTTTTTGTGTGTGTTAATACTCAGCGTCAAATATAGGAATTATTTTTGAAATTCCACCGTTCACCGTTAAAATAATTGATAATTCAACATGACGTCCAAAAATTAGAATAAAATTGCAGTAGCCGTAAGTTCCTGTAGATGACTTACAAAGGATAAGACAGATTAGGTATTTTTAATCCATAAAATAAACGGACCTTCAACGGAAGATTGTTCATTCTGGCGTTTCCCGACTATTTATTTTTATTAGCCCCATGAACGGAATCCTCGAGAAAGAGTTCAATATGAAGATTAATAGAGGGAAAACCAAGGTAATGGAATGTATTATGGGAAACAGTGGAATAAAAAAATGCAGTTAGATTGGGAAGGGATATTTTGACGGAAGTTAAGGAATATTTGGGAAGCGTAATAACTAGAGTAGGATAGAACAGACAAGGAAGGCGTTCGCGAAAAAGAGGAATTTTCTTACGGGTAATATAAGTATGAATATTAGGAAATCGTTGCTGAAAATGAGAGTGGCGTTATATGGGTGGTGCGAAACGTGGACGATAGGAATTGCAGAAAGGAAGAGAATAGAAACCTTTGAAATGTGGTGCTATAGGAGAATGAGAACGGGATGGATAGAATCACAAACGAGGAAGTGCTAAACAGAATAGGGGGGGGGGGGAACGAAAACAATATTAAGGACGTTGTTGTCCAAGAGATGGGATAGATTAATAGGACACGTTTTAAGACGTGAGGTTCTTAGCATTAGAAGGAAATGTGTGGGATAAAAACAGAAGAGGGAGACTAAGAATGGAATACACTAAGTAGAATACCACAACACAAACACAAAATAAAGTGAAATGTCTCAACAAAATAGAAAATAAATGTGTAAACAATTGGGGTTAATGAGAAATAAAATGAAATTCAAGAAGATTCCTTTCATTGGAACCTCTTCGGGTGGATTAATAAATTACTATTAATGCGAAAAATAGAAAATGAAACCAAATTTTTACAAACATGACATGTTGTACAATTATTAGAAAATTTTTATAGAACATTAAATATCAGATCAATGTAACTATTAAAGGAGTAAATTGTTTTTAATACTTTGAAATTTATTACCTGATATTAATGAGAACCGGAAACACATTGATTTATTCAACTGAAAGCCTCTCTGCGATTTTTTTTCCCAGATGTCTGCAGAAATTAGATGGTTAGTGTGACACTAACCTAGAGTCGCCGCAGTTCCGCCACTGCAATCTATAATAGATCATTGCTTCTGTGACGCGTCCTAGATTCTAAGCAATGGACCAAGACGTCTCTCTACGTTCCTGATCTCAGGTACACTTTATTACCTATACGAAAATAAATTATATAATAGTTTAAAACTATTAACAGTTTTCAAGCATGATTTGGATCTGAAGACCGAAGACCAGAGGCGAGTTTACACAAAATATTATAAATATTTATGTCGTCAATATGTTGTCAATAGTTCCCACAAGGCTGTGCTTTTAGATGAAAACGTAGCAGGATCATTGAACTATAGCTCGGGGGTCCTTTCTTAATTAACCCTTTGGCTGCCTTGCTGTCCAAATTCCCTTCTTATCCATAGTACATCCTACCTTGTAAAATATAAATTTTATGCCGAGTTTTTTTATTAAGGGGCTTAAGTTGATCAATGCATTCAAAATGTGTAAATAAAAATTAGTTATTAATCGGTATATTAATATAACTTACTTCAATTTAATTTTATTCTTTAATAATTAGACTGTTGAAATGATTTAAAATTAATTATATTTTATGATAACGTTTGTCGTCTGTAAAGTTTACATTGAATTGAGGTCATAGACAGAGAATTAAAAGTTATACTTTAATAATTCAATTTACAGACGATAAGATTGTAGTGAACAGAGGAGTAAAAGTTTAATAGGCGATTAATTGAATCAAATTTTTTTGGGGTTCAATGCACGGCAGGTACCAAGGGCCGAACAAACAACCATTTAAGCGGCCGCCTGTCAAGGGGATTAGAAGCCTTCCATGGCCATTTGAGGAACTTCAATCTCAACATTTTGACGCGTCTCAAAAAGTTCAATAACCTGGTGCATGAGGATTTCATAATTTTGAAGAAAGACGTGTGAACCCCATAATTGGAACTCGGAGAAGCATAAGATGAATTACTGTTGGCTGTAATGGATAGATAGAGGGAAGATCCGAGGTTTTTCACGATGGATAAAAAAATAATTGAGAATGAATACCACAAAACAATCGTAGCTAACTATTGCGTTGTAATTAATTACGAGGTATTTGGGCCCTACATTTTCGCCTGAAGAATAGGAATTAATGTGTTTTTTTAAAATGAAAAAAAAAATGTAAATTCAGTGTATACAGTATCACGATTTTGACAGAGAAAGAGGCATAAGGCTTCAAATGGTTACCTTAAAATATAATATCAAAATTTAAACATACTTGTTAATTTAATTTTTCCTGCTCAATATAATATAATTTTCCCCTACTTAACTATCAGGAGCGTTACAACATCATGGTGGTCCTGTTGGGTTAACAATAAATATATTAAAATATATAGAAATAGCTGTACAAAGACGCTAGAGGATAGTCAAAGTTTTTTTTAAAAAAAAATAATTGTAATCTACGAACGTATTCGAAATTAGGAGTTTTGGGACTTAATTTTTCATAATATAAACGTAATTGATAGTGTTCCCAAAAAGCGTTTCTTCACTTCCGTTTAATATGCTACATGTGATGCTGTCAATGTCCTTCCACCTTCAGTGATTTAAAAAACAAGAAAATTAGTATACTTTGCATATTTTCATTCTATTTTATCATATGGTGTATTATATTTTGGGGGCAACTCAGCAGCAGCCATAGATAAGATTTTTATTAGTCAAAAACGTGTTATTAGAGCAATATGTCAGGTTTCCTCACACCAACTTCTTGCAGAACTCTGTTAGGCATTTTCACTTTAACGTGCCAATACATTTATTCATTGATGAATGTTATTTGTAATCAACAAATAGGAGGCACTTATTTTTGAATAATACTGATATTCATCCCTTCAATACAAGGAACAAAAATAATCTGTATAAAAAAATGTAAAACATTGTCAATTGCACAGAAAGGAAGGAAGGTGTGCATTATCCATCTTCAACACGTGACTGCAGTCAGCACAGAATTAAACAGTTGTCCAATGATAATCAAGGTAAATTTAACACTGAATTACGCTCATTTTTGCTTAGCCACTCCTCCTTCTATTCAATAAAGGAATTTATAGAAGAATCGGAGAAGAGTAATTAATTAATTAGTTTATAATACAAAAATTTGTTATAAGTATATTTATCTTTTATACAATAAAATAATGTAATAAATGTACACAGCCCTGACCACATCCTTGAAGCTTAGCTTCTTTACAGGATCTACGGAATATGATTATTATTATTATTATGTTTTTGCCTCCCGTTATGGAATAGTATTGTTGCAGCGTGAGGTTTTTGAAAATAATATTCCTCATGATATTAATGGAAATAAGAAACATAACACTCAATACACTTGGAGCAGGAAGTGAAAGAATGAAGAAAAAAAGAAAAAGGAACTGGAACTAGTCCGGCCAGAGTGAGGCCGTGTTGCAAGGACGTGCGGTTTATGTATCGCACAGACTAACGCAAAAAATAAAATTTACCACACTGCGTTTCTGTTACCAAGAACCTAAAAAAGATAATTACGAGCATGTATATCTTACCACAAGGTGGAGGACAAATTCTTCAGCTTTTCAATCTCGGTTTCCTTCTCCGGCTTCAATTTAAAATTGAACAATTATAATGACCTGCAATGATGTCTGTAGACACGACGATTGTTTACCATAATGATGAAGAGCAATGGAAACTATTATGCTGCCAGCAAGTTTCGCGCTTCTCACAAAATATATATTCTCCTTCATGCTAAACTACGGACTTTAAAAATCTTTGTGCTGAATAATGTCGTCCTTGAGCACATAGTCCTAGCAGGATGCAAAGGGGCTGACTCATGCCTCGTTTGTATTCTTTTGGTTCCTGACTGGATCTTATTCGGATATCCATTAATTCCTTTTTCTGCTCCGTTAGCTTCACACACACATTATCGATAAGAAACAGCTTCATATATAATAATATACTGTAGCGGATTCCGCGTTCCTCCGTGTTCGAGGATTTCTAATTCTTTTTAGGGCACCAGGTATTTTACACCAAAAATGATTTTAATAGCTTTAATTCCAATCAGAGCATGAGAAATAATTATATCTGCAGGGATGGCGTGGTCATTCTCTCGTCGTCCCGCCGACACAACCTGCTCCTAAAGTCTCGCCAGACTACATTGTTGGCCCGGGCTGCGTCAGTTCCTCAACAATTGCAACTCGCAAGCTGGCCTGCATTGTTAAGTGTAACTCTTCATGTTACAATACTTTTAATCTTTTTCCATTACCGTAATATATAATTCGTAGTACTCCACAATGTATTCTACGAAATCTTTTTAGTTTATCACGAGGATTGGGAGATCTCAACTTAATTCCAGCTTAAGATTATTAATTTCTCGATTTTCCATTTTTAAATATTGCAATTATGACGTACATGAAACAGGGGAACACGATATTGGCGTCGCTATTTATTATACAAATATCTTTCAAAGGGACTCAATATTTACTTACATCTTCAGCTTTAATTTTGTGTTTTTTTTTATCTTTCCATTACATCTTCGTTATTTTCCCAGGTCTATAACAAATACTCGTACTTATTTCCCCTTAAATAATTTCACGCAACAAGCAAGTCTTTCTCGGGAATTTTTCGCTGTCCTGCTATGAGTTTTTCAATATGGATCTCAAAATATTATGATAAAACCTGTTGATGTTATAGTTTTGTGATGCAAACCCTTCCATGCTGACCTTATCCTGTGCAAGCCTTTTCCTGTTTACAGTGCTACCAAATCGCATACTTTTCCCTAAACTGCTTAGCGTATTTCATCCTTATCCTCCCTCTACCGTTCACTTCCCTCTAATGCTAATTTTACAAGACCCTCATGTCTCAAAACGTGGTTCTATTAATATATCCCTTCTCTTCGTCAAAGTCCTCCATATTGTTCTCTCTTCTCTTATATTTCTTGCTTTGAATTTCTTGGCTAGTTGCTATATCCACCAATCTCATTCTTCTAGAGAACCACAGTTCAAAAGTTTCTATTCATTTCCTTCCTATAATACCTACCGTCCAAGTTTCGCACCGTTATGAACATTTTTAGTAACTATTTCCTAGTATTCATACTTATATTACCCGTAAGTAAATTCCTCCTTTTGCGAAAGTCTTTCTTGCGTGTGCTATCCTACTCTAATTATTATGTTGCCCAAGTATCAGAATTCCTTAACTTCCTTCAAAATATCCCTTTCCAATCTAACACCCTTTGATATTCCATTGTTTCCATACTACACTCCATCACCTTTGGTTTTCCCTTTATTAATACTCTTGTAGCACTCTATCTCCAGGACTAACTTCATGCGATTTATTATGTTTCCGAGTCTTTTACTGACTCCCCTAATACTACAATATCACCAGAAAGTTACTTAAAAATAAAAAATAAGCCCGGGGGCTTAGTCAACCCTTGGCTACTTTTCTCTACCTTCCGCATTCCCCTTTAAAATCCCCTTCCTATGCTATTAAAGGGGAGTGTCCTGTTTCAGGATCACCCTCATGTAGCTTGTTAACTCAAAAAAATAATAAATAGCAATTCGGGCGGCATTTCAATGGGTTTATAAAATATATTCTGAACTCTTGAAGATATCGAAATGAAACATACACGATAATTTAGTTAAAATTTCTGTTTCAATCCCTGAAATTTTAATTAAAATTCGCCAAGCCGTTTCGAAGCAGAAACAGATCAAGAGTATAAACATGCATTTGGAGGTTTTAACGCACGTATAGAAAAGAAACCTTCACGTAGAACTAAAATATTTATTTTATATTATATTAATATCATTGTCGAAATTAAATATTCACTAATATTTAAGTTAAATTGCCCTTTTTTTGTTTTAAAAAAAACTCTCTAAATGTCATTGAAATCCGTTAAGCCGATCCGGATCCTATTTGAAACAAACATACGGACAGACTTCAGTTTTATTTATTGGTATAGATTTTTCAAGTTAATTTAGTTTGCGCTAAGCGATTAAACATCTGTGAATTGATGAATATTTCAAAACTTATATAAAAATGTACGTACGTAATTTAATCAATCTATTGAATGGACAATGCCTTTATCTGTTTTTAGAGCCGTCTCGAATTAATTGTCAAATTGTGGGAAATAAAAGTATATAGTTTCTGATTGAAGGAGCAGACTGGTTAGTCTTGCCATCTATCGTCTCTTGTGAACCCTCTACAGTTTGTAGCTTGTCTGGTAGAGCGCGCTCCATTCTCCACATTCGTATCCATTCATACTTCCAGCCAAAGACTCAGACAGAACTTTACAATTTACCTGAACAAGATCTATAAATGAGAAACTTATTCACCGATTCCAGTTATGACGATTGTCAAGAAACGTATTTCGGTATTATCTACGGTGAGAGATAAAACCATATTAAATCACTAGAAAATATTGCAGATAAATGAGGCCCAAAATATTAGAGGAGTTATAACAACTTTCAGCTTGTTAGAAACTATGAAATAATAATTGCTGGTCCTACGGAACAGTGGTTTGAAAATTGTTTCTTAAATAGGATACAATTTGTAAGGTATAAAAAATTCATATCAGATTAAATTGTCAGGTGTACCTCAGGGCTCCTGTCTCGGTCCCTTGTTGTTTGATTTTTCTTTATAAATGACATTGAATTATTTATTTTTATTGCTAAATTGTTTGTTTGCTATTTTCAGATGGTATATGAATCTGTTAAAACGAATGCAAATTTCCCCCAATTCTAATGTTGTATGTATCATTGGCAAAAAAAAAACAATGCTACTGTTTGGATGTGTGGTTTGGTCACCCTTCACCAATAAATTTATTAAGAAATTTGAAACTGATCAACAAATATTTTATTATCTATCTATTTTCTTATAGAAAGAATTTGCCAGACCCATGATTATGAATGTTTCGCTACATCAGTGAAAATCCCAAATATGTAATAATCTGAGCGTTGCTATAATGATTTTACGTATATATTTGCATTAGTTAGTACTGACAGTGATTGAGTTGATTAACACTTTGGTAGATTGAATTTCGGAGTTCCTTCCAGAAGCTCTAGATTGAAAAGTCTGTAGAGTTTTAACGGTGACAATGTCAAATTTGGTTAATATTTTGGATATTGTTTTGTTTGATTTGAAGTTTTATTAATTATTAAACGTATAATATAAGTGTAATTATCAGGAAATATTTGCTAAAAATGTTAGTGATTAGGGAGGGAGGATGTAGGATGCGCTAGTTATGCGGAATCGAAAAGGCTTGCGCCAGATACGATAGCATGGAGGTTTGCATCAGACCAGTCTTAAGACTCAATACCATAATAACAACAAACTGGCTTAGGAAAGAGATTTTGATTAATTAGTGATTAGTAAAAAGAATTTTTGTTCTTTAATTTGATTTGCATAAAATTGAGAATAGGCCGGAAAAAAATTTAAAAATCATAGTTGATCCATTCACCAACCAAAATAAAATGTTTTTCATTGCTCACTTTTATTCCGCAGGCTTCTCAAATATGGATGGTAGAAGCTCAATTTATTTCGACCACTTTTACTCTTAAATGTATGGAAACACGGTTATCCTTTCTCCTCCCTGTCAGTCTTTCATATATCACGTTATGTGATTTATATATATATCGTAATGTACTTTTTATGGTATAAAACATTAATAAATTAATAGAACAAATTATGATCAATTTTAATATTTTTCATTTATTAATTTAAAGTGATTACACGGGCTTAATCTCAGGGGATTTTGGGTCTCTCGAGAGATGGATGGAGTATGCAGTAGCTGAAAATAGAAAGAAAAATCATTAAATATTATTTATCCAGAGCAATGAGCAAGTTTCACTATTTTTTTTATAACTTACCCACAATTACTACAGGGCCAACAAACATCCACCTCTCGTATGTTTGCGCGTCTCTCTGGCGTCTTGCAGGGTTTGATCACGTCTGGACACGTCTGCTCTCGCCCGTCCTCTCCTCAATTCGTCAAACTTCTGCTCATCTGCTCTGCCCACGTCTTTCCTCTCCTCCACTCGTCTCAATTCTGCATATCTGCTCGGACCACGTCCGTCTTCTCCTCCACTCGTCTCAATTCTCCGTACGTCCGTCCTCTCCTCCTCTCATCTGACTTCTGGCCCTGAGCCACCCATCGGCTTCCCTTTTAAATCTTCCGACGGGAATTCCCCTATTTCACAACATTTCGGGGTTCCCCGCCCTCATTTTTTACACACGTTCGGCGGGGGTTTCCCGCGGGGGTTCACCATCGTCATTTTTTACACTCGCTCGGCGGGACTCTCCCGCGGGGAATCACCATCTTTCAGCCGACTAGCCATTGTTGTTGGCCGAACTGCGCCTCATAACGCCACAACATCACAAAATCCGCCTTTTTTATCACAATATATACCTACATATTTCTTTCAAAGAAACACTTTTTACTGTTGCAGGTAATAATAAGTGTGTACGTAATCTGTCGTGTTATATCTTCCATTATCTTAATTGCTTTGCAGGCTTATAAAAAAATGCTTCGGTTTGAGGAGTTGTAAATGTATTATTATCCAATTAAAAATAAAAAGAGACTGCAGAAATTGACCTGGAAAGAAGTCTAATCAGCAAGCAGATCTGTTGTGATAATGGTGCGTCTGTTCTCGTTTCCATTTCTTGATTCCAGTTATTTGTGTGCAGTGATCGACTGCGACGATTGTTCAGGTCTCTGTTAGTACAGCATAATGTGGGTGGCATTGATATTTATGGAGTAAACAACGCAGCAACGCGACAATTTTCTATATAATTACATATAATTTAAGTTGGCAAGTGAAGCTGACTGGGAGGGTGACTTGAATAGTTAAACCTCCGCGTCTGGTCACTCATGTGCAGGGGTACCAAAGTTGTTACGACGACATGGCTTCATTAGGACTTGATTACAGAATGTTTAAGTACCAACAAACGTCATTTCTGTCCTTGGAGAAAATAAGTATCGTGTATAGTATCATATGTTGCTGAAGCAGAAAAGGAAATCGGATATGTCGATATTTTTCAGGGCGAATGGGCAAAACAAATTTGAATACATTGAGTCGATAATTAAGTCTGTGTAACGTTACATGAAAATAAAAACTGAATGTGTTTCAAAGAATACTGATGATACAATGCGAATAGAGCGGCAACTTCAGAAGATGCGGCCAACGGGGGGAACTCGGATTAAAACGGCGAATTTTAACTTTTGAGTACATTACAGTTTTATTATTATTAGGTCATATTTCATAGATCCTCCAGCGAAAATGTCGGTATCAAGGATGAGGGATGATTTGCTGTTTAGTACAGTTTGTTAAGTTAGGGAGTCTGATTTAGATTTATTGTTGTTTCCATTAATCCTCGATTGAGGAAATAGGATACTACGTCATACATTAAAAATTAAAAATGAACAAAATAAAGACAAATAAACTTAAAATAAATTAGTAAAAGAAAGTGTATATAGACAAAAGTCAATATAAACACAACAACACGGACACACACTGGGAAACACAAACAAGCACACACTGAGGAACACGCAATGGAGTTTTAACTACTTGGACCAGGAAACTGTCCTTGCTCCAGCAGCAGCTATATACATGAAACAAACAAACAAAAGAGCAGAAAAAAACTGAATAGAAATTTTAAGATATGTGATGTGCTATTTTACAAGGCAGCTCATTCAACACTTGCAGCAGCAGGAACCTTGATTTAAATACTAGAAGGACGATTAAGAAAATCCTGTACCGAGTAAAACAGCAGCGCCATTTAAAAGAATAGTTTTACTCTGCTTCACGAAGCTTTTGTAGTTACTATTTTTAACCTCTGGAGGAAGGAAGGAAGGCTGTTGTATAAAATTATCCCGGGGGTATTGTGAATACTTTTCTGGTGTAGAGAGAGAGAACAAGGGCGATGCTTGTCCGACCTTAGAGCTGAACCTCTGATTTCTAGTCGCGTATTCATGAAACTCGCCATTTGTTTGAAACAAATTAGTGTTTCGCTTTACAAACTTTAATATTTCATAAATATACACAGGCTTGGTAAAGTAAGTATTTGAAAACTTTTGAAGAAAGGTTTGCAACTCCGTGATCTAGAATTCGTGCTAGAAAGTATCCTAATTGCACGCTTTTGCAACTTAAATATTTCATTACTCCTGGAGCAGTTAGAAGACGCCATAGGCTCATAATTGAATGAAAATACGCGAAATAAACCATTTTGACGTACTTTTTGTCAACCAACGTGTTGCATTAGTGTTCTCAGAGAATAACAAGCTGAACTTAGTTTTCCGGCAAGCAGATCTACCATGGATGGTCATTCCACTTTAATTTATCGTCAATCCGAAGGCCGAGGAAAGGCTCAAGCATTAGCTGAGAACTTGTCTATTCCTAGCATCAGCACTAAACTGAACTAACTTAGTCTTATCTAGGTTGAGGGATAATTTATTCACGTTAAACCAAATATTTAGACCATTCAGAGCCGCGTTGTCTACTTTCTTAATCAGATTATCTAAGTTTTTATCTGCAATAATTATATTTGTATCATCCGCGTAGAGAATCGAATTTTAGAGGATTTACGTATCCTGGAAGATCGTTTATGTACAGAATAAAAAGTAAAGGCCCAAGAATTGATCCTTGAGTCTGAAAAACACAAGCAGCCAAGGAATCGAACCTGCGACGTCTGTGATGCGAGGCGACGCTAGCCACTAGACCACAGAGGCGGCCAAAATAATTATTGATTGTATGAAAGAGCAAAAATTGACAATTTGGTGTTTTTTTATGTACCTACATATTTTTATTACTCGCAATAAACCAATTCCAACTTCCATTATTATTATTTTGAAACCATTTTTTATTATTTTGGGGTTACATGAGGGTGATCATGAAACAGGCAGCTCTTTCTTTTACTAGCATACGAAGTGGAAGGAATAGCAAAAAGTAGCCAATGGTTACCCAGTGATTCATCTAAAAGTGATGCAGGTAAAACCCTAGAAAAAAATGCATCACGTAGATAAGGGATTATGAGTATTCCTCTCACACACTTCCGAACCCCGATACTTGCTTCCAATTTTATTAAGAAATTAATAAGAACGTGTAATCATCTTTAGTCTGGGAAGTTTGAACGTGCAAGTGCAACTTTCCATCGACTTCTTTCACGTGTTTTGCGGGACCCTTGCCTTGCCTTGCCATTAAAAATTCGAAAGTCCCACCGGGCAACGAAGTTGGAGGAACGTCCACCGAGGGCTCTGGTGAGCACTTGTCATCACTTTCGCCGCGCCTCGCCGCGTTATCGTGGTCCAGCAAACAATAAATCTCCCAGATCAGTCAGTCGTCACGGTCGCTTCTCGGGAAGACCGGGCTTCCTCGAAAAAATCCTCCCACTCAACCAAAAGGTTGGTTGGTCTCCCAAACATTGACCACACTCTTATTATAAATTTAAAAAAAGAGATGGACAGTCAACAAACACATTGGAGGAAGATATTAATTTTTTTTTTCCAAGAGAAATGAGATTCTGCAATGATCCATCTCACGCTGTGCTAAAATGATTTGGACATTTCATGGCAATAAACTAAGAAAACACTGGTATCAGGTGTCTCAGTTTCTTAAAGAGAGAGAGGACTGACAGAAGTGGTTCGGATCTCTCGTTATTTGTCAAGCAGTGGTGATCCATACTTCAGTGAGCATATGACGACGAAAACAGTGTTATGCAACAAGAATAAGGACCAGAATAATACTGTAAGTTAATTAATGAATAAATCGGCTTGCAGGATACCATGCAGAATATTTAACTAACCAGAGAACGATACAGGGGAAACAACCACTTTCACTGCAAAGATTAATGAATGTACCGAGGACCTTCGTCTGAATGCAAAATGACGGAAATAATAGAAAATTTGGTTTCCTGACGTGGATAATACAGACTGAAAATGGCTTATAGGAATAAAGAGACTTTTTTTATTTTATTTTTATTGATAATAATTTACTTGACCTGTTTTTTAGATTCAATAACAGGTCTGTTTAACAATATTTTTCTTTTGTTGATACATTTTTTTTACATAGATATAAATATGTATGAATACAATAATAAAGTATATGCGTATATTTAAATTTGTTTTAACAACTCCGGTTTTCCGGTTACGACCCACGTGTTTCCGGATCTCCATGACGCGTTGGTCGAGTAGTTGTTGTAGGTTCAAACTTTTTTACTAATTTTATACTCTAATTATTTATGACTGTATTTGTATTAGCAGAGTTATGTAATTTGTTTAAGATAATTACTGGAATAATCTTACTATTACTATAATTTATATTCTATTTTATGTTATGATGTCTATATTTTGGTCCTTATACTCACTCATCCGGTTCCTGGATTTGAAAGTCCCCCGGTCCGATGATGATGAGTATATTAAGTCTTATGATGTATTATTTTGTCAGTTCTAAAGCGGATATCAGGTTTGTCAAATTTTCTAGAGCCGCGGTGAGTGAGTGGTGGGTTTCTTATTATTTCCCATAGTCTTTCTTTTCTTAAGGTTGCAGGAATATATGATGTTAATATAAGCTGTATATTGCGGCTGGTAGTACAATGAGAGAACCTTTGAAGAAGAAAAAAGGAATATCGGCGCGCGGACTCTTTGTAGTGATTGTTACTAAAAGTAGCATGAGTACGTGCGGCAATAGCAAGTAATTTTATAAACTAATAAGGAACCCATTATAAATAATTTAGAATAGTTGAAAAAATTACGTGGGTTTTAGGCCACAGAAACTTTTCCAGACGTTTTTTCGGATTGGAAAACGTGGTCTTTCACTACTAGCCACATCATTTAAATGTAAATATAAAAGTACCCGATCTTTCCTACCTGATGCAGGTTTTCTAGGGTTTTCCCTGCATCTCTTTAGGTGAAACACCGCGAGGGTAGGATCCTTAAACCATAGCCCGGGGGCCCTAGTCAAAGCCTGGCTACCTTGCTCTACCTTCCGCATCCCCCCTTTTTCAATTCCCTTCCTATGCTATTAAAGGGGAGTTGCCTGTTTCAGGATCACCCTCATGTAGCCTGTTAACCAAAAAAAAAAAAAACTCGGAGAAGGCATTCCCGACATAATCAGGTAAGCCCCGCAGTCACTCTGGGCTGGAAAACTCCCGCAGCGCCCTTATTTTTGTACTTTGTTTACTTGAACGGCTTCTTAAAAACCCATTTCTAATCATGTTTTCCCATATATTGCGGGAATTGAAAAGAGGGGGGATGCGGAAGGTAGAGCAAGGTAGCCAAGGGTATAATGCCAATTGTTTTTTAAGTTCGACTTTTTAAGTTAAATATCAAGAAAAGGGACCAAATAAATATTTATATGTTGAATCAACTTTGTAATCAATTATTAAAAGACAAAGCCTACTATTAAAAGCATACAGTTTAACTGAAGGAAAGGTTAAATTGGTTGACCAAACTTCTACTTAGAGCGTATATATTTTCATCACAGTTACTTCCGCGAACTTGCGCTGTATTCTTTCTAATTATTTTTTTAGAAACTAATGAGATAAGCCATAAAATCAGAATTAATCATAGTAGAAGTATTGGCCTTGCCCAAAATTGTTAACTTCAGGCTAGACATTAAAAAGTTATCACCACAAAAGCGTTCTTTACCTGTCGTCATCCAGAGCCATTTCACTACCTGGGAGAGTTTTCTGTCGGAAATGTTCTGCTGATTCACTGTTTAAAATTACAGTCGTGACACTGTTGGTTTTCTAAATTCTAGTTAACTGTGGAAATTAGATCTTCCCTTCCTATTACTTCGCTATCACTATTTCAAGTCTTTCCCCCCTCTCTTTTGTGGGTCATTTTACCTTCCATTCAAACTCGCACAGCAACGGTTCATCACTAGTGTTTGTAGCGTCTGTCTGTCCTTTACCATGACATCCCTAAGGAGATCCTTATTATGCATCGCGAAATGATCGTCTGGTCGCTGAAAGATATTATCTTGTAAGCTACTGCTCGGTCCACGATAAAATCAGTCTCTCGTACAACCAACCCGTCTTTATTATCCGTCTCAGAATCATCCACTGACATCGCAGAGTCTCAACTACCTTTCTTTTCCTCTTGTTGTTTACTTATTATTTTAATAATCTATTACTCGTCGAATTTGGACATTCATAAAATATCAGTCATTCTGAATCTTCAGAATCCTAATCTCTTTCACAATTCCATGTAATTTGACAAATATACTATTTACATTTCAATTGTATTGCACGTCCACAGTTTGTGGAAGAAACGCAGTGTATTAGTAATTTTTACTCAATATAATGTGCAAAAAATTTTTTTTATATGATTAATAATTTCTTAATTGACGCTTTTCCCATCATTTGTTACGAAAACATAAAAAAATTACCGCGATTTTTTTTTATAAATTCATACTAAATGATTATAGTTAATATATTTATAAATTGTTTCACCCTGATTGTGATTACGAAATTTTAAATCATTACTAGTTAAGAGAAGGTATCTTATTTCTGCATATTGAAATAAGGTCATTGACATTGTCTAGGAGTGTATTTGCTAATGTTATAATAAATCAAGCATAAATAAATTGAGTGATAGTGGTCATTTTCGTTTACACAAATCTTAATCCACATCTTGTCGCTTGACTGGCTTTTCTTGAGAAACAATTTCAAATTAATCCGTTTTCATTTCACGAACGTCTAATCGCGAATGTCGAAATTCCATTAAATCAGCAACAGTTACTTGGACAATACTAAAAGAACATTTAATGTACCAACTGACCCGTCTAAGGGTGAAGTGTTATAAAGAAATCATTATTTTTAGGGTGGTTGAAACGCTGGCAATGTCCCCTGTATAGCAGGTTTAAAATTATTCAGCATTTTCTTTTCTACCTTGCCACTGGTTTTATTTTGGCCATGTTTATAACCAAGACACGTAGGAAATTGTTATAGTATTGTAAACCACACCAATATGTTGTGAAAGTAAAGACGAAGTCGCGGCAACGGGCAGTTGGACGATTTTGGCGAATGGAAATAATAAGTTATTTTGAGCTGGACGCTATTATTTGTAGGACATACCGAAGGTGACTACGTTTGTTACAAAAAATTACTTAACGTCTATTTCTTTTTTTTAAAAAAAATATATATATAACTATAAATCAAATGACTATTTTACAGACAATTCGTCGTCAAATTTGGGACTTCTTCAGGAAAAAAAGATGATAAAATATATTTCTTCAAATTATCTAGCTTTTTTTAATGTATGAAATAAAAAAGTAGAGGTCCAAATCCAAAATTTTCCACCAAATATTGCTGCCACAACCGAAATTAAATTTATTTTTATTTTTTCTACGTGATGAAGTTCGCAATTTGAGGACGAAACTGAATTGTCTGGCTCGTTGCAAAACTTGTCATACGTTTTTTTCGGTTGTCTTCTAATTATTTATTATTAATAATCAATTCGTCATTTGTTCAAAAAATGTACACAGAGACAAATATCCGCTGCAGTAAAAAACAGAACGGTATTTATCGAGTACTTGAAATGACAATTAAACTTAGTTTCAGCCCAAGGAAAAGGGAATATTTATGACACACGCACACACACACACACTTATGTAAGCCGCCGTATGAATTTATATTATGATAGAAAGCTATTCTCTTTGAGTTATGAACTGTAACTGTGGCTCTTCTGGAAGAAATGATACCGCTCAAGATTTACATCCCATAAAAGGCAATAAATCACTGGGAAGTCAAGGCGTCGAGTATAAGCTGATTGACAAATGAAATCTGTTCCTCTGCGCAGGCTTACCGTATGACGATTTAATTAAATAATATGAGTAAATTGATGTAATTATTTATTTAATTGATTTGAGAGGAAGGCATCGAAGGCGGTACCACGAGAATGCGTGGCCGTGAAGCTCTACGGGAGGTCGGTTTTTGCTTTACTTATTACAGCCCTAATGGCTCGTTCAGGGCCATTTGTTCTGGCGTGGAATCTGGCAGGGCTAGCATGTGTTTATCTAGTATCTTAGCGGCAGGATCGATTTTTGTAATTGCTTCCCTTTTCTAGGCTACGCTCATTTACAGGTTAATGTCTTTATCCGAACCCTCCTTCGAACTTAACCTTTAATGCGGAGGTCAACCATCGCTCACAGGTCTGATAATATGGACGATAAAGTATTGCACATTACTAAAAATTAATGTTATTCTAATTTAAAGTGGAGTACTACCTACAAGTCAATAAAATAAGAAATAACGAGGATACTTGACAAAATGAAATGTTAGGATTTTAAGAAGTCTTCAAGTACAAAGATTTATGGAAAACAAAAATTCTAATTTGATTTCCGGTGGTAATCGTGGTCATGTTAGCCAATCTCCCTGCTGGATTCCACCCGAGTTCTTATTAATATTCTCGATCTTCTAATTCACACACATGGGTAACAGGGCGCTGCGGGAGTTTTCCAGCCCAGAGTGACCTGATCATGTCGGGGATGCCTCCTGCACTCTCTCTGGGTACTTTTTATCAAAGTTCTCATATGCCGAGACACCTTCACCTATTTTAGGAGGTATATGTACCGGGGTCAAAGACCTTGGGCATATGGCAAGAGCTGTTGTCCGCTGATCCCATTGGATCAGTCAGGGGCCAACTGCCTCCTGAAACTGGTGGAGACACGGAGAAGAGGGGAATGCTGCGACCCCACAGCAGACTCGTCTCCCGTCATTCACAGGGAAGGGCGTGAGAATAGTACCCAATGCCCGACCTACCTGATGCAGGTTTTCTAGGGTTTTCCCTGCATCTCTTTAGGTGAAACACCGCGAGGGTAGGATCCTTAAACCATAGCCCGGGGGCCCTAGTTAACCCTTGGCTACCTTGCTCTACCTTCCGCATCCCCCCCTTTTCAATTCCCTTCCTATGCTATTAAAGGGGAGTTGCCTGTTTCAGGATCACCCTCATGTAGCCTGTTAACCGAAAAAAAAGTAGACAAGAGTACTGGAATTATTCTTTTTTCTTGACCACTAGTCGAAGATTGATTTTTTTTAAATGTGTAATAATGAAATATTTATTATTACTTTACATTTTCCCCGTTATTATTATATCCACTCGTTTTATCCCTTGATGCTCCGTGCTGATATCCGAGATTTATCCCGATTGTGATTGGTGGATTTAATTGGATCTTATCTGCCAGAAGCCTACTGTCCGCATACCACTCAAGATCTGAAGGGTAATAGAGTCTGTCTTTAACAATTACTGAAGATGAGCCGGAGATGGTTTGTGAACATTCATTGCAGGGACCTACCTAAAGCGACTGAAAGAACAAATACCTTCAGGAGACTAGGTGATGATGAACTGTGTAAATAGAATCCAGCAATGATGAAGAACTGGAAATTGATCTGATCTTATCTGACAATGATTCAATGAGCAGAGGATAAGTTGACTGATCATGAGATGACCTGACAACACAGATTTGCCCAGCTCTGTGGGTGTGGAGTCCAAATGGGCTGAGAGTTTTTGGTCAGCTCCTGGCCCCTGTGAAAGCTGGTGGTGGTCTGAGATTTACTGCGAGCAGACACACCTTCCCGCGGTTCCGCTCGGGTGCTCTGCACTTAGCTTCTCCACACGATCACCACGGCTTATCGCCACTATCTGAAAGCGGCGCCACTTTCGCTCCCTCTCCGCGGTAGCCCAGAGATCTTCGTTAGACGCAACTGACTCGAATTTTTACATTGAAAACTTGTCCTTATTTTCCCGCAGTGCCGTTTTCATCTGTGATGTTGAGGGCCGATTACAACTAGAAATCTGTATCGGAACCTTAAAAGTCGTGCACGTGCAGTCACAGCCTGCACCACTGCTAAGTATAGATTATCTGCATTTATCTCATGTGAAAGTACAAAAGGGTCAACGACAACTTCTTTACTTAGTATTCCACCTGATCTCTACTTATTATTTATCAAGAAACCATTTTTTTAACTCAAGACGTCACTTTATTGTAATACTGATATAGAAATTTGGTGCACTGGTGCTACCAATAAGATTTTGAGGTATCTACATTCTCCCGCACTAGTCCCTGTAATATACTCACCAAGAAATTCTACAATTTCCAAATATACACGTTATAAATCATTCATTCTTATCCCTCTCACGTCATGTGAGCGCCATTTCACTTATACACTGAGCAAATAATCTCTCAATATTAATATTCAATACTTGACTTTCCTTCTGCCTTTTAATTTTTATAAAAATAAAATAAATGACCATTTTTAAGACAATTAAATTATCTTTCGCAAATTTGAGACTTCATCAGGTAAATAGGAGGGAAATAAATTTATTTATTCAGGTTTTAACTTTTTGAAAGTATGCAGTTAAAATTTTTCTAAAAATAAAATAAATGACCATTTTTAAGACAATTAAATTATCTTTCGCAAATTTGAGACTTCATCAGGTAAATAGGAGGGAAATAAATTTATTCAGGTTTTTTAAAATTTTTGAAAGTATGCAGTTAAAATTTTGCTCAAATGTCAGATGTGACCGTCAACGAACACAATATTATATGTTTAGACCCCTAATTGCATACTTTCAAAAACTTAGAATCTGAAGAAATTTTCTTGTATCCCTTTTTACCTGATAAAGTCTCAACTTTGTGAACGAACCGTCGTTGTATTGAATAAAACTTTTTAAATTGTCTGTAAAATGGACATTTCATTTATCTTCGTACAATTTTTATATTTATCTGACATCAATTTAATCAATCAACCAAACAATTGTATAAAATAATAGCTGTACAATCCACGGGAACCTCAAGAGATCCTTCTTTTTAACAGCACATGGCTCATTCACACACAGAGTTTACAGCTAAATAGTTATACATTTTTTTTAAATATAATGATTTCTTAAACGACCTGTATTTTATAAATAAAATGTAGTGGTTGCACAAACCAAACGTGCTTCACAATTCAAGATTGAAGAAATAGTCGTCAAGCACAACGCTTTCTCTTCAATACAGAACACTTGGATAGTGTTTCTGAATTTTTCGTGACACCTTTGCTGTTTGTTATTGATGGTAGCTAAATTTGTATTTATGTTAATGGTTGTGTTTGATGTTTTGAACACTGATGAAGGTCGGAAATTGAGAACGGAATATATGTATAGCAAATGTCTGACTACAGTTGCTTCAGGTTTGGTTTTCTTTTTCTCCTTCTTTAATCCTTAATCAAGAGTAGTGTGTAATACTACTCCGTTCATATCACTGTTAGACTTTTTTCGAAGCGTAAGGAAATGCATTTTTTTTCGGTCTATAATTTGGAAAATCGCAACATGGCGTAATGACGTGGTGTGTTCCGGGGAATTTTGGCTCCATTGCGGCAAGAAGCCGCACGAAGGAATTGAAGAATCCCCAGAGGAGATCGTGACTGCGTCCGAAACGATTTAAATTGGTGCACGCACAGATAAGTGGGAAAGTTGGTAGCCCTTCACACGGATCGAGATTCACGGGATTTAATTAGCAGTTTCTCTCTCCTCCACGAGATCGAAATGACGACGGATAAGCCCAGGTCAGTCGCGGTCATCACCGGGGACGATGACTCCAGGCCCTGGAGACCCATATATGCATCAAACCTCAGACAAACTAGGAAAAGATACATAACCAAATCAACAAAAAATAAAATTGAATAAGAATAATGACGTGTCGTTCATTTCATTGGAACTTTAAAGATGCAATTATAAATCAAAATATAGTTAGAGAAACAGATTTTACAAAAAAAAACATAGATGAAATAGTTATATGAAAACTAGTGAACGACGCTTACAATCTGTTACATGAGATACAAATATATAATATTTTTTTTAAATGCTCAACGCACAAGTGTATTTGCTGATATTAATAAATTAACGACGGAGAAATATATTGAATTTAATCAAAATAATTTTTTTTATAGTTTTACCGACACTTTATTTAAATAAAGTGTCTGTGAAATATTAAAATTTGCTTTTTATTTATTCGTAACGGACGTAAATGAGAACATTTTTGAACTTGTTTTTTTTTCTTTTCCTGGTCTCCATACAATAAATGCTGATGAGTATATTAAGTCTTATGATGTAATATTTTTAGTCCTGTATTTTGTCAGTTCTAAAGCGGATATCAGGTTTGTCAAATTTTCTAGAGCCGCGATGGGTGAGTGAGTGAGTGGTGGGTTTCTTATTATTTCCCATAGTCTTTCTTTTCTTAAGGTTTCTCTCTCTTATTGTCTTGTCTACCTCATAATTGGGGCATTCCAGTATGGCGTGTTCCTATCTCTCTCTCTCCACAGGCACATAGATTGTCTGGTCTGCTATTTATTCTTCCCAGATATTGTCCGTATGGACCATGACCAGTAAGAAAATGTATAAGACCCTTGGTTGGGTTCAGGTTGATGTCTAAGCTGTAATCTTTCTCTTATGTTAGGTAGAATTTCGTACACCCTTCTCCCTTTATTCGATGAATTCCATCTTTCTTGCCAAATGTTTTAATATTTCTTCTTTAATTTCTATTTTGGGTGTTTGCTTCCTTGCCTCCGACTTTGCACTGGTTCTCTTTTTTTTGAGCCAGTACTGCGCGGCGCTCCTTTTCCTGATTTCTAGATCCAACGGGAGAACTGTTAGTGCTTCTGAAGGGGTTGTACTGATATTCTTAACAAAGTTTTCCGCTGAATTTGTTGGATTTTTAGCATTGGTTTAACTAGTCTCAATCTATTCAAAATCATATTCCATAGATCCTCCTATAGAGAAGCACAAGCTTCAAGGATGATGTGGAGGAACGAGTCAGAGATTTTACATAGTGAGGTTGCTTTATTAATATTAAAATATACTGTAACTATTCATTAATTTTTAACTTATAATAAGATTTTTCTATACAGAAGACATACAATTTGTACCTTATATATATAAAATTGATAAATATTTTTACATCCTATACTAAAAAATTAGTGTTCTAATAATGTTCTTACATAATTATCTTTCATCTGTCATTGCTGCCAATATTGAGTTGTGGTATAACTTGAAAATATTTAAAGGTATTTGGAAATTAATTGTTGCCACTCTTGTAATTTGATTCATTACTTTTATGCTTTTTGGTTTTTATTGTATCTATGTATTTTTGTCGTCCAGCCAAATTCCAAGATACCTTAAGCTTTTTAGGCGTTATATTAAACAAAGGTTCGTGTGGGGTAATGAAAGAACCGAGGAGGAAGATACATTGGAGGCTTGTTTATAAATCTAAATTTTCGTGGCCGAGGTTATATCGTCGTCCAGTTCCTAATGGATGCTGGACTATTTGTGCGGTGACGTCGAGGAGGTTTACAGTCTGTTGACATGGAGTACGAGCGAGTATTTACGAGCGAGCCCAACCCTGGAATCTGTCTCCGGAGAAGGCGCAGGCTTCCGGCCGGACAAAGGAGCCAGAATTCCTCTCTTCTGGACGAGGCTGGGAACGCGACCTCTGGGGTCAGGTCCCCTATAGGTAATCGGCGATAATCGCGCTAAATTGTCAGCATTAGGAAGCATTAGCTCTTCCGTCAACACCGACACCGCCGTCCAGTCCAGGCGCCGACATCCGACAATTACCCTCTTTACCTGGAGAACGTCTAGTTTCTTCACCATTAACCCGCTTAGGTTCTTTACTCGTTTTCCTTCGTGTTAGATATAATGTTGGCTTATTCGGGATTTTTATCACAATGTTGAGCAACAAACACGTTGGTATCAAAAACCAAAGATTGCATGCTGTCAACACGCCAGAGGGAGACGTTGACAACAAAGAGATATATAAACATCATAGAGAGGCTGTTACAGCGCCCTGGGTGGCAGCAACTAACAACAGGGACAATCACAATGTCTACGGTCAAGAACTTTGACCACCGTATGTATGTACTGTGTTAAATGACTGAGGTTGAATAATCGTGTATTTTTTTGTGATTAAAATATATTGTTTTTCATCCGAAATCATGCCAAATGTGTGTGTGTGTTCAGCGTACAATTGTACTAATCCTAGTTCAAAAACAATTGGAATATCGTATTTTAAGTAAATATCATCATCATATTTTTCACTTTTGACAGCACATGTGTGTTTGTAACTTCGATATTTACCAAATTTCTGTTCTAGAATTCAAGCCAGTTCTTGCTCTGTACTGTAATTAATTAATGTGTTTTATTTCGTTTAACCTTGATCCCTATCAACTTTCAACTATATTTAATGCCAGTCTAGATACATTTAGATGTTACTTGTACAACGTACAATTGTAAAAAAATTAAAATTTTAGATATTGGGAGTAATCTTTATTATAGACTGATGAGCGAGATGCTTCATCATATCTAATCTCATCTAATAATTCGGCCATTAATATCAGAAATGACTGATTTAAAACAAAAATTATAAATGAACTATTATAAAGTTTCCTGTTCATTAACTGTCAATGTTTACATGTTTTATTTAGCATTGAGATGATGTTAATGAGCCCCTCTATCCGTGTTAACTTTAATTTCGGCACTTTCCTTATGTGACAACAGAAATAATGCACAATTTTTAAGTGATGTGTTATATATATTATATGTAATGAAACACTTTCTAGCTGGTTTCTGCTCATTCGTAACTTTAATACATATGTATATATAGTTTTACGATTTGCTGGCGACATTGTTGTAAACGCGGTTTTAGATTATTCTGCCGAGGATAGTTAGTTAGTTCCCTGCTGAAGATCTAGATCGTTTTCCTTTGTGTCTGTCGAACATTGGTTTCTTATTTTTATTCTCTCCTTACGGTAACTTTTTTTTTCCGGAAATTTCACTCGCTATCTGTCACGTCTCGCTTCTTTTCGGAAATTTCAGAGTGTGGTCAAGAACTCCCTGAGATGAAATGCCTGGGAATTTAGAACACTGTTACAGAGTACGACGATGAAAATATATATCCATCCCTTGGTTTTAAGTCGGTCACAATTTTAATGAAACCCAAAATTATATATTTTATTAGTACTGATTGCAAAATGTATAGAGAAGCTTTCGGCAACATGCCATAGTCATATGCAAATAATTAGACCAAATTAATTCAAACATTACACAAATTATATTAGAATTATACATTACAAAACTAGTGATTTTGCTCATAATTGGATTTTAAAAAAAATTAACCTATGTATGGTGCATGTGGTTAAATATAATTTTTTTATATATATTATTAAATATATACTTCAAATACAATTCTCGGTTGTCAGAAAGACACATTCTACCTGTCGACGATGGCGGAGTTTGCTGTCGTCGAAACGTTGTGTAAACAAACTTTGGCCCGGGAATTGTATTTGAATCCAATTCACAGGGAAAGCCTTCGCTCTTAAATTAAATATATAAATTACTATTTTTCTTTTTCACGTGTAATGCAGCGATTCCAGATTCGGAATTTTGATTTTTATTAAAATTGCGACTGATTTCAAACCGAGGTTGTTTTCTCATCATTGTACATCTAAATTACTATCAGTCATTTAATATATAAAAGATTCCTTAAGGATTTTACAGTGTTTCATTTATGATTTTCCTTTACCAAGAATTAAACTAAACTAAACGCTCCGACACGATAGATAGATTTTATGAATTCCATTAGTCCCCAAGTGAGGAAATAGGGTACGTATTAAATAAATTACAAATAGTTACTTAAAACTAGAGAACATGAACCATCGTGTAACGTACAACTAAGAATACACTACAAAAATTTGCAAATACAATTAATAATAGAGTAACGGTGACGACGAGAGACAAGACGATGAGAAATCTCAACATTTGAAGCAAATAAATAAAGAAGCATCCCGTTTCAGTTTAATATAATTGTCTAATACGCCACAAAGACGGATTTTATCATATATGGTTCTAGTTGTTTTTCGTTTCTCAATTAATAAACTAACAAAAATATACCAAGCGTAGGCGTAGGCGGCGACTGAGATCAAAAATTGATTTATTCTTTTAATCAGTGTCCCTTATGTTGTTGTAGAATAATCGAGTTCCTTGGAACCCCTGTTTGAGAGGAAATGGTTATTTAATGAACTATAGTCGTTATGGTTTTATATACGACAAACTTTCCTATCGGAAATTTTATGTCTTTATAAAAAAAATTTCCCCATAGATTGTCTATAAGATCGTGTCCGATTGATTGAGTTTCGTCCACAGCAAACGAATCCTTGTACGTGAATTATCTCTTATAGTCTTATTTTTCCCCCCTCCACCCCAAGGTTAGTCTGCGAATAAGGGTGCGTTTGCCACAGAGAAAGTTGTTGAGTGATTAATAGCAGTTTGGTAATGTGAGTTCCTGGAACGTCAATGGCACTAATATTAAACCGGCTGGTCAGGATAATTGCCAGAGAGCCATGGAATTAAGGCGTGATTTTCACCTGTCGGAGCCTCAATCATTATCTAACGGACCTCTAGGATGAAGGAGGGGGAGGGGGGAAGTCGCGAAAAACAGTTTTCAATCAGTTGACATCGTCCAACTTCCCCTGAGAAAAGTTCCTACCACTTTTACTCGTTGCTCAGTCAGTGCGCTGATATGTGCAAATATTCTCATGCGTGCAAAATATTAACTATATATAGGAATATGGAACGTCAAATAGAATGCCAGTTAGGAGAAGGTAAATTTGATTTTAGGACGAATGTAGGGACAAGAGAAGCTAATTTTAGAAGACAGGATAAAGAAAAAACCGGCCCACGTTCATGGCATTTGTAGATTTAGAAAAAAAGCGTTTGATTATGTGAACTGGAACACACTATTAAGGATTTTGAAGAGCTCTGGAATGAAATACCGAGAAAGGGAGGCTTATACATAACCTCTACAGAAGAGGTTGTACGGTGTTGCCCACTTTTTAACAGAAATTAGTAGTGATATAGGAATTAATTTTATAAAACGGTCCCGTAAATCAGTTTGTCTCTCTAACCGAGTTTTTCATTTTGGTAAAAATGCGTTTAATTATTTGGTAATGATCCCATATTTTTTGTTGTGGGTGTGAGGGTGTTATTGCGGGGGAGGTGTTTGCAGTCTCCTGCCTACCAGCGTTCTCGGAAGCCGAGCTGTGTGCTCAGCTGTCCAACACAAATATGGACGCCCGTGTTTCTTTCTGTTCACCACAACTACCGCACCCAGCTATATATCACATGCCTCTGGCTCGAGAACCGTTCCCCAACACTGAACCAATGACCAACTTTGACTATCTCTCTCTCTCTCTCTTTATGAACCATTTATTACGTTACAATACAAAGTTTTTGAAAAAGAACCACCAGATTTCAAAGTCTTACTGTATGTATTAACTCTTTATGAGTACCGTAAATTATCCGATTACACCAAATGTTATCAACTTCCTTTTGTCACTAACCTTGATGAGCAACAAAACCAAAGTTTCCGTTTGCAAATTGTTGCCAACGAATGGTTCTAAAAAAATTTGTCAACATTTCCTGGAGACATTGTTGCCAAATGCGCTGAAGACGAGACTGAAAGTCTTAGGACATTAGAGTAATAACGCTGAATGTTAACAATAGAGTAGTTGATCACTTAAATAAATATAATCTGCTTACCACCTCACAATTTGGCTTCAGGAAAAAAATGTTCAACAGATATTGCTATTTTCACTCTCACTCGTGAAATTTTGGAACAACTAAACAAAAAAAAAAGATACCCATTAGGAATTTTTTTTGTGACCTATCCAAAGCTTTTGATTGTGTAGACCATAATATCCTTCTAAACAAAATGAAGTTCTATGGAATAACAGGAATTTCCCATAATTGGCTCTCGTCTTACCTAACAAATAGGAAACAGAGGGTTACATTAAAAGACCCTAACTCTGGACAAATCATTAACTCAGACTGGGGACAAATAAAGACTGGGGTTCCACAGGGTTCCATTCTAGGTCCATTGCTCTTCTTAATGACTTACCTAGATCCATAAATTCTTCTTCTAAAACTATACTTTTTGCTGATGATACTAGTATTTTGGTTACAAATAAACAAAATAGTCTGGAAAATGCCGCCAGTGTTACATTAAGCCAGATGCTTCACTGGTTTTCAGCCAATGGCTTGTCAGTCAATTGTGATAAAACTCACTTCATGCAGTTTCAGACAAGGAATGCCAATTCGAACTCAATAAAAGTAGCAACAAATAATTGTGAAATAACTGAAGTTGAATGTACAAAATTTTTAGGTATATCCATGGACAATAAATTAAACTGGAAGGATCATATTAATATTCTCCTACGAAAACTAGGCTCGGCGGCAACCTTTGCTAGTTGTAGTGATCCTAACATAAGAAAATTAGTTTATTTTCGCATATTTCCACTCTATAATGACGTATGGTATAATATTCTGGGGCAATTCATCAGGGAAAGATAAAATATTTCAACTTCAAAAAAAGGCTGTTAGAATAATATTATGTCAGGTCTCACCAAAAACATCTTGTAGGGGACTTTTCAAGAAAACTGGAATACTGACACTCATATTCAATCACTCATGTTATTTGTTATTAATAACAGTAACCTCTTCAGATATACATGACTTTGATACCAGAAGTAAAAACAATTTACACAAGGAAGGAAGGAAGGGAAGTCTCTAACCGTAATACAAAAGGGTGTACATTACAATGCTATTAACTTCCCACCTCCATTAAACAATTAAAAATAAATCCAAACAAGTTCAAATATGAACTAACTAAGTTCTTACTAAGGCCACTCCTTCTACTCTGTTGAAGAATTTATGAAGCTGAATGTATCATAGGGTAGATATTTATAATTATGAAAGAACATTATTAGAACACTAATTTTTTAGTATAGGATGTAAAAATATTTATCAATTTTATATATAAGGTACAAATTGTATGTCTTCTGTATAGAACTTAAGAAAATCTTATTATAAGTTAAAAATTAATGAATAGTTACAGTATATTCTAATATTAATAAAGCAACCTCACTATGTAAAATCTCTGACTCGTTCCACATCCTTGAAGCTTGTACTTCTCTGTAGGATTTATGGAATATGATTTTATACTTACATACTTACATACAACCAATCAGTTGACAATTTTTTTTACGCTGATAAAGATCCTGCAACAAAATTTATTTTCATATGAAAGTCAGCCAGTAGTGTTTTAAGACATTAAGATCCGATTGAAAAGTGTGTATACCTATATTATTTCCAGATAATAGTAAGTGTAATCTCTGGTATCGCAGAGTATGTTAGCAGCAGCAGCTTCTGTAAGCTCTTTGCCCGGACTACGGCGTGTCTGTGCTTTACGCGTGACAGGAGCAGTAAAGACGGGGGAATTACGTGCTCTTCTCGTGAGGAAGGACTACCACAACAGCGGACGTAATTACAAGCCCGGTAATGAACGCAGGGTGACTTGCGGAAGCGTTGCCCCGGTCTCTTACCAGCGGCGACTAACATTAACACTCCTTATGTATTCACTGCGCCGTTTCAAAAAAAAAAAAACCTTTCTACTTCTCAGTTTTAACATTCACATGTGTCAGTCTTCATTTAAAAAAATGAAGCATTCCTTCCTTGGCTCTGCGGCCAATTCAGAGCCTTGGCCTACCGAGACGAATTTTGGAGTGATACGTGGTCAGCGTATCGATTCGCCATCAGTCTTAACCTCAGTCTCCGTAACCATGACGATGATTCGGACCCGGGAACTCTGAGTAGTGACCGACTACACCTATTAGTCAGAAAATAAAGTTTCATACAATAAAAAAATGTTGGAACATATTAATAAAATTAATACTCCAATGATACGACAGCCCACTTCCACTGCAATCCACCGCCTTCTTCTCCACATAAGTGCAGATTAAAAAGAAAATTTATTTTCTCAGTTTACTGAATTTGTAGGAATATTAATATGAAAAAATTAGAAAATCTTTTATTTTTTTTTCAGATTTTCGGCCGAAATTTCACTCCCCGGGTCCCTTGAACTACCTCTATGAATTCTAATGAGTCTACTCGGTAAGTTTTTATTTGAAACACTTAACGCTTGATGACTGTATGAGAACAAAGATAATTAAGAAGATAAAATAATTCCTGTCACCACTACTAGTTCAGAAGAAATATTCTTCAACAATTAATTTAATCAAGTAACGTTTACAATTAAAAGATTCCATTAGTTATTAACTGTGTAACATACGTGTTCCTAATCTGCGAACGAAGCGCGTCGTAGTACAAAGTTCTATTCGATAATATTAGGGCGAACTTGGAATAAAATATATTGAGATACTGTTTGAAAGGAACCCGCAAAAGCAGTCCCTTTAATCTAGGTAAATAATTGAGAGGAAAGAGTAATAATAATCGGGGGTCGGTCGGACACACGAAGAAAAATGCTTGTTATTCAACCTTAAATATTTCTGAAGGGCTTCAAAATGGTTCCGTTGTTGACCTCAGCATTTTGTATAGGAAAATGAGAAGATTGTGATAGCGTACAGAGGGTTAAACGTTGTTTATCTAAATACTTTTGTGTATAAAAATAATATAAGGACTTTATGGGGCTTTAATCCAAATAATATATAATTTGTAACTAAACGGTAAAATTTAACCGTAATCATAGTTTACGAACCGAAGTCATTGCTATCAAGGATTGATTTAGCTTCAGAATCTATCCATATTCATCTTCTGCAATTTACAACAGTAATACGGTATTTGTGGGCAACAGAAATCCAGACTGTGGTAAAGGTTGACTATACAAAAAGGAATGCTCCAGAATTTTTCTCAAAGTTGTCAACATTTACTGGCTACACATTGTTGCCAACGTCGATATAAAATGACTCGATTCGATTTACTTTCTTCATTTTCTTTTCCGAGGATTGTTATTGTGGTGATTCATGACCCTTACAGTCGGGTAAAGCAAAAATAATTTAGTTTTTGTTATTTACGTATACAGGACGGAAGACGAGAATGGCTTGGTGGTGGGGCCGAGTAGGCGGGAAACGTCACCGTCTGCAACATTGTTGATGGCCTGGAAGAGATTAGATTGGACAGTTGTTGCAGAGAGGCTGCCAGAGGGAGAGAGACGCTAGGGAGAGACGAAGCAGTGGCAGAACAAGGCGACATGTATAAAATTTAGTTTCTGCACGTTTCGAGAAAGGAGATTCATTTGGTGGGAGTACAGAAAATAAAAAGACAACATTTGATGGTGAAGGAGAGGCGCTAGAGAATCTTAATATGAAGAAGACGTGACCCAGCAAAGGAACAACCGGCATACGAACAAAAACGAAGAACGACGTCATCAGGCCCTTGTTAACATCCGGTAACGGCCATTTACCTCAGTTTTTCCACACAAACCATTCTCGTCTGATTCGCGAATTTAATTTTCAACTATATCGTTGTTCGTCACCCGCGGCGTTCCCGGGAGCAGCAGCCATTTAAGAAGCTGCGTAGAGTATTATTTTTGCTTTTACCGACTGAGCTAATGATTAAATTGATATCGTAAATTTATATGTTTTCCATTATAACTTAATTTGAGTTATATTTCTATTCAAATTAAATTCATTATTATTATTATTATTGTTCGTTTGATTGTACAACAATATTTTTGATGGTGTAAACAACGAACAGCACATTATGAATCACGAGTTGAGGTTAAAGCTCTGAAGCTATCAATCACGCTCCCGGGCAGGCAGGCTTATTGCACACCTTCATATGAGATGAGAGTCGCTATAGATTATCACGCCATGGATAAAGCTGACGTTAATAAGTTTCTGCAAGAGCTGCTCCTCCAAGGCTTGAAGACGGCGCAGGAACATTAGACACGATTCCATTCCGTTAACGGTTCTCGTCATTACAGTCACCAATTTGCACCGAAAAGAGCTCTCGCTCAGCCTTTGCCCTCAGCCTAAATGTTTTTAACAGTTCACAATTACGTCCGGCTGTCTGTCAGGTCTCGGTAACGGACTTACATAAATACAATAAGTCGCTGTCAAATAAATCAAACCTTCTTAAAAATTATTTTGAAACCTCGAGCTTTCGGGACAAATATTGCCAATTTTAAAAACATAATTATAATTTGTATAAAAAAAGTTTAGATTTTTAACAAGAATCCTATACACGTAGTTTGCCAACATTAATACTTATGAAAATGCCTGAGATAGTAATAAATGTAACTAACATTTTACTTCAGTAAGCATCCTTTCTACTGTTCGTGAGATTCTACATTGGCATGTTTTTACTTGCGCAGCAGGAGAAGGAGAATGGTAAGGGAGTGATTGTCGTTTGAGGAGGAACTCTCCCTTCAACAACCTGCCGGAACGGCATTTTTGAATAAACCAGAGAGTCCGCTAGGGACATTTCGAAAATTAGTTTGGTATTCAGACTGGTAAATGTGTTTAGGAACTATTCGGCTGAGGTGGGTTAGAGGAAACCCAAATTCCTGATGGATCAGCCTGGTGGGCCTTTGCCGTTCCAGAATGTTGATAGCTCATTTTATTGTACCTTCAGCAGGTCGTAACGCTTGCACAATACTTTACGAGAAATAAAAAGGAACCGTTTCACATTGCATTGTCAAAAACATTAATTGTATTCATAAAAACGGCCATATTGACACAGACAACGTCTTTTTAACATGTTGATGTCGTGGTATTCAGTCCTAAGAAACTGGGTCTGATACAACCCCCCCCCATCCATGCTAACATATCTTGCGCAAGCCTTTTCATTCCCTTATTAACGAGCACATCCCAAATAATAATTATGAGTAAATGAAAAGGCTTGCGTAAGACAGGTTAGCATGGAGGGGGATTGCATCAGACCAGTTTCTTAGGACTGACTGAATACCACAACAACAACAACAAACTTTTTTTAAAAAATTTGTTTTGTATTAAAATTTATAGTAGACTGACAAAATCAGAACAAGATGTCAAAGAATTATTATAGGGTGGAGAAATAAGCCGTTAGTAATTAGGTAGACTGTTTAAAGTGTTAAAACGTTAATATATGTAAGTTGAATCACCTTCTTAAAAATTGTTAGAGCCTTTTCATTTACTCATAATTATTTGGGATGTGCTCGTTATAAGGGAATGAAAAGGCTTGCGCAAGATATGTTAGCATGGAGGGGGGTTGCAGTATCAGACCAGTTTCTTAGGACTGACTGAATACCACAACAACAACAACAAACTTTTTTTAAAATATTTGTTTTGTATTAAAATTTATAGTAGACTGACAAAATCAGAACAAGATGTCAAAGAATTATTATAGGGTGGAGAAATAAGCCGTTAGTAATTAGGTAGACTGTTTAAAGTGTTAAAATGTTAATATATGTAAGTTGAATCACCTTCTTAAAAATTGTTAGAGAAAAGCTAAAATTGATGTTGACGATGAAAACCCCCTTTAATTTAGGGGTATAAAACAGGAGATATAATTTCCGGGCAAGTCGTCAAAATAACAAATCAGGTGTTGAACGGAGTGTGTACACATTACCAATTCGTCGTCACCAGCAGCGGGTAACGGTTATCGAGCATAATGGAGAACATGACAAGTAGAATTGTAGGAGTGTGAAGAACGTCATAAAAGGGACCTGTCACAATTTGTAAGCCTTGAACGCGGCGGATAAGTAACGGCCGCACTACCCCCATCCATTACTGCCAACTTATCGCGCCGAAAGGCTGTAACATTGATCAGTGGGAGCCACTACCTGCGTTGAGCCCTTCTCTCTCTCTAATAAGGGACTCGCCCTGTAATAAAAGAGGGCCCTCTGCAATTAGGACCTTCGCAGCTGCCAGGTGCGACTGACTGTTCCTCCATGGCTGCTTCACTCGCTCGCTCGGCCAGAGAAACCGCGTCATAAATGGGAATTGGCGAACGACCCACTTCCCTGATTGCACGCAATTTCCCCGCGGGACGATACGCGTCCGTCCTTCTTACCATTCCTCGCCATCTTAACTCTAAAATAATCACCATATTATTTAACATAAGAAAAACATTAGCAGTACTTACGGCGACTGAAATTCCCGTTAACAATTCTCATCAGTAGGAAATGCCAAAGAGATGACATACATTCGTTAACAATACTCCTGTTATTCCAAAAAAATTAATAATAATTTCTCTTCATAGCAAATGAAAAAAGGCCTTGACGTTTTTCCTATTGATTCTCCCCGTCCCTCTAAAAAAAATATCATGGTGTATATAACGCGAAAACAACTTTTATCATTCTTCAAGTCGTCACAGTTTGATATGATTTTTGCTGCTATGCTTAAAATATTTATTAGATTATTGACATGATTTTTTTACAATTCAATTTTCTGTCTACTGGAAGCTTCAGAAATTTAACACTTTATATGTTTCATCATGGCATACTTGATGAAATGCGGATTTGGTGTTGCGTGTGTGAGTTAAGCCTTCTAGTTGTATAAAAATTGGATTTTCCGAAATTGTATTCATATTATATATAATGGAGGTAATGCAAACCGAAGGTTCTATGAAGATGAATTCTCCATCCTTAATCTTGTTATTCTTTACCGCATTTTCGTGTTCGCTTTTACTAGTCAGGAGGCTTTGTGACAAGGGACCTCAGAACTGATGAAAAATGACAGGTAGATAGATGTTTTTGTTGTAGATAGTAACCCTGATTCAACCTGACATTCCAGCAATGTGAAACGGTACCTTTTATTTCTCGTAAAGTATTGTGCAAGCGTTACGACCTGCTGAAGGTACAATAAAATGAGCTATCAACATTCTGGGACGGACATTCAGCATGCAAAGGCCCACCACGCTCATCCATCAGCCGAATACTTCCTAAACACATTTACCAGTCTGAATACCAAACTAATTTTCGAAATGTCCCTAGCGGACTCTCTGGTTTATTCAAAAGTGAAATTTTAGAAGGCAATGTAGAACATCCTGAAGATTCATCGCAAAAAGGAACTGCAAATCCTTGAGGCGAAAGCGCTACAAAACAATAGCCAAGACACGTGGCATAGAAACAAGAACTCCCGAACAGGGCCAACTATGGCTGCAAGGGCGTAGGAAAGCTCAGCGGCCACGATACCAACTACAACACATACCACCTATACATTACGTCCTATTCATTGAAGCGAATCTTTGCCACTCTACCATATTTTATATCTTACTCAATGTTCTCTTTACAAAAACCCCAAAGGATAAAGTTTCTCTTAATTTTTCTCAATGTTAATATTTTTGTATTGTTGTTGTTGTGGTATTCAGTCCTAAGACTGGTCTGATGCAACCCTATCATGCGCAAAGCTTTTCATTTCCGCATAATTAGCACATCCCACATCCTCCCTAATCTGCTTAACTTATTCCATCCTTTGCCTCTATTTTCTCTTCTTACCCTTCCCCCTCTTCCCTCTAATGCTAATTTTACAAGACCCTCATGTCTTAAAACGTGGCCTATTAATCTATCCCTTCTCTTCGTCAACTTCCTCCATATTGTTCGCTCTTCCCCTATTATGTTTATAACTTCCTCGTTAGTGATTCTATACACCCAACTAATTCTCTTATAGCACCACATTTCAAAGGTTTCTATTCTTTTCCTTTCCGCAACTCCTATCATCCACATCTCGCCACGCTCCATACGAACATTTTTAGCAACTATTTCCTAATATTCACACTTATATTACCCGCAAGTAAATTCCTCTTTTTCGCGCTTAAGCCTTCCTTGCCTGTGCTATCCTGCCTGCTCTATTTATTACGATTCCGAAAGCAGAATTTCTTAACTTCCATCAAAATATCCCTTCCCAATCTAACAGCCTTTGTTATTCCACTGTTTCCCACACTATACTCCATTACCTTGGTTTTCCTTCTATTAATCCTCATATTGAACTCTTTCTCCAGGACCACGTTATTATCATTTCCTTGTCTTCTTCTGACTCCCCTAATACTACAATATCGTTAGCAAAACGTAAGGTTTTTATTACTTCTTCTTGCAGTTGTGATTGATTCCTTTTCCATATTCCGTTTTTAACTTTCTTCATGACATGTTCTACATATGAGTTAAACTGCATGGAGCGACAGACTGCATCCTTGTCTTACTCCTTTCTTGATTTCTGCTCTTTCTTTTATTGAACTTCTATTATAATCATTGCTGCTGCCTGTCTTCTGTAGAGGTTATATTTTTGTATTACATCCCCATAAATTTTTAATAAGTTTCAATTAGTAATTTAAATGTTGGCAAGGTTGCTTTGTAAAATTGTAAACACTTTTTTAAGAAGAAGCTATAATTTTTTCTTTTATTGACATCAATATGGAAAAGCAAGATTTGGCCCGAAAGCTCCTTCGGTTTCAAAATTGAATTAGTTAGATTTAGAGTTAGATTTTAAATTATTTATTGAGACATTAAAAACAAATTATGAGTTAGATTTTAAATTATTTATTGAGACATTAAAAACCCGCGGGGGAAATTGTAATAAAAAAGAAACACTATTTTGTTAATTTGATTAAGAACGATCGGAATGCATTCATCTGTCAGGAATCAACAAAATGGTTACTAACGGGCCTGTACAATTCTTTTTGTGTTGGAAATAAAAAGTGTCTGCTCCAATATTCCGAAAAGCGTCGATTAGGTAAAGTATTAAGTGCACTAAGGAATTAAATATAAATTAAAGAACAAACATTTTGGTGGTTATGGATGTTCCAGAGTGATGATTTCTGTTGTTGTGCGGTCGTGTGCAGGTGTCGGGGAGGAGAGGAGAGGATCGTTGGCTGTTGCGTGGTGGTCACGCATAATGCATAATGGACGTTGTCCAGCCCTCTCTGATATGGAGATGTTTTGTAATTGCTGCGCTCAGTGATGCGAGTCTGGCGCCATATCATGCATTGCACAATGCGGGGAGAAAGTCATCCGTGAGGCCCTGGCCTTCAATCATACAAGCCTTCCTGCCTTCTTGTACCAAATATCACCTAATTGTCATTTGCCAAGCTGTCGGGGAATATGAGCTACTTGCACCAGGCCATTGCCGCTACAGCAAGTAAGGGCACAAAGTGTCGCGGGAAACACCGTGAAAGTAATTGACTCCGCAAAGTACGCAAAATATCAGCCGATGTAGCTATATTTAAACATTTCCGGTCCCTCCACCCCCTCGTCCCCTAGACATGTCTTATGCCGAAAGTGCTGATTCCTGACTAGCAAATAACTTGTGTGCAAAATTTGGTTGAAATTACTTCAAGCGTTTAGATTTGTATGCGGAACATACTGTAATATACTTTTTTTAAAACATTAATTAATTCAATACAACAAATTATAATCAATTTTAAAATTTTTCATTTATTAATTTAAAGTGATTACACGGGCTTAATCTCAGGGGATTTTGGGTCTCTCGAGAGATGGATGGAGTATGCAGTAGCTGAAAATAGAAAAAAAAATCATTAAATATTATTTAACCAGAGCAATGAGCAAGTTTCACAGCTTTTTTTTAATAACTTACCCACAATTACTACAGGGGCCTACAAACATCCACCTCTCGAATGTTTCCGCGTCTCTCTGGCGTCTTGCAGGATTTTTATCGATGAAGGTAGAAGGAACCAGATCCGCAACTCATCTGCTTCCTCGAAACATCTAACGTCTCTGCCCACCTCTCACAGCATCTGCTCTCGTCCGTCCTCTCCTCAACTCGTCTGACTTCTGCTCATCTGCTCGGACCACGTCCGTCCTCTCCTCCACTCATCTGCCTTCTGACCACGTCCGTCCTCTCCTCCACTCGTCTGACTTCTTCTCATCTGCTCGGACCACGTCCGTCCTCTCCTCCACTCATCTAACTTCTGACCACGTCTGTCCTCTCCTCCACTCGTCTCAATTCTGACCACGTCCGTCCTCTCCTCCACTCGTCTAACTTATGACCCCGAGCCACCCATCGGCTCCCCTTTTAAATCCTCCGACGGGAATTCCCCTATTTCACAAAATTTCGGGGTTCCCCGCCCTCATTTTTTACACACGTTCGGCGGGGGTTTCCCGCGGGGGTTCACCATCGTTTTTTTACACACACACACACCCCGAGGGAGATTCCCGCGGGGGGGAATCACCATCTTTCAGCCGACTAGACATTGTTGTTGGCCGAACTGCGCCTCATAACGACACAATACCACAAAATCCGCGTTTTTTTATCACAATACATACACACAAACACACACGTACGAAATTTGAGCACTTTTTTTTTACACACAAACAATAAAACTTCATTTATAAGAATAAGGTAGTTGATCCATCTATCAGGTCTATTTAGCGCGAAATAGCTTGTTAATTTAATGAACGTTTTATTTTAGTAACTATATATTTTAAGTATATTTGGCAAAAATATACTAAAATTTTTTATCGTCGCGTGCGTCATATAAAGACGACGCGTTGGGCCGCTCACAGTCAGTTTTACTTTGTTTAAGATTAGAGACATTTTAAATTATTTTATTAATCTGAACGATGTTCCAGTACATTTGTATCTTCCTGGCAGTCGCATAAAAGCGTTTTGATGAGACTTGCAAAAGTCCACTTGCAAGGAACTACTTGGGTGAGCGCAGTCTCTCAAGTTTTTTTCCGCTCACTACGTACTTTTTTTTTGTTTTGTTTCAATTACAGTTTCTACTTGTACCTGTCAGATAATAGGGAAAGAATATCATGGTTGAATTGAAAGCCGACTGAATCTCGGTGTGTTTTTTTTTCTTTCCTTGACTTGCTGAGTTGAGTGGCGGACGTAATATAATTGAGGTGGTAGGTTGCAGGTTGCGCCACGATATTACGGCGGGGCAGAAGATGGTATCGCCCCACGCCAGGCAGGGTCACGACCTAACTAGCTTTCGCCAATTGCTCCAACAATGCCCCGTCAACAGACAACGCCGAAATACCACAGTACCCAGCGTATTCATTTCCTTGCTAGTCTAACACGCTATAAATTACGAACTGATTTTACTATATATATTGTAATATACTTTTTGGGTATAAAACATTAATTAATTAATAGAACAAATTATGATCAATTTAAAAATTTTTCATTTATTAATTTAAAGTGATTACACGGGCTTAATCTCAGGGGATTTTGGGTCTCTCGAGAGATGGAGTATGCAGTAGCTGAAAATAGAAAGAAAAATCATTAAATATTATTTATCCAGAGCAATGAGCAAGTTTCACAATTTTTTTTATAACTTACCCACAATTACTACAGGGCCTACAAACATCCACCTCTCGAATGTTTGCGCGTCTCTCTGGCGTCTTGCAGGATTTGATCACGTCTGGACACGTCTGCTCTCGTCCGTCCTCTCCTCAATTCGTCTGACTTCTGCTCATCTGCTCTGCCCACGTCTTTCCTCTCCTCCACTCGTCTCAATTCCCCGTATCTGCTCGGACCACCTCCGTCCTCTCCTCCACTCGTCTCAATTCTCCGTACGTACGTCCTCTCCTCCTCTCATCTGACTTCTCGGGCTGCTCGGACCACGTCCGTCCTCTCCTCCACTCGTCTGCCTTCTGGGGGGGCGAGCCACCCATCGGCTTCCCTTTTAAATCTTCCGACGGGAATTCCCCTATTTCACAAAATTTCGGTGTTCACCATCGTCATTTTTTACACACGCTCGGCGGGACTCTCCCGCGGGGAATCACCATCTTTCAGCCGACTAGCCATTGTTGTTGGCCGAACTGCGCCTCATAACGCCACAACATCACAAAATCCGCCTTTTTATCACAATATATATAAAATTTTAATACTTAACACCAACGTTAGTCGGAAACAACCAAAAAAAAAACTTTTACACGTACACAACATTTCGTGTGAGAATAAAACAGGAGGACGACAATCGAGTCTGACTGTTCCTCTGTAATTTTTTTTTCTTGGCTATTTTTACCTTGCCGTGGGTCCCCCTTTACTGCTTTTGGCAGGAAATTTTATCCGAAAATAGACGCACACGTACAACATCCAATACCCTCGCCGGAATTCGAGTCTGGGTTAATTTTGAACTAAATTTTCTCATTTGCAGATCGATCCTCTGTCGCATAGCTTTTTTTTTTAACTCTGTCTCATTTCACAAGCATGACATTGAGCGTAATATAGACTGCCGTAGGTTTACCGTAATAACCCGAGCTTACTCGAACGCTAGCGAGAATTCACGGGAAACTGACATCTCTTGCAACGTCAGAAATATCTTCGGTTTACCTTCTTTTGGAATCATATGTATATTACCGTCGCTGTGCGATGGTCCGCGACACAAAATTCTTCATATGAAAATACTTCAGTACACTAATATTTAATGTAAAACAACTCTATATAATTAATATAGTGTGAATAAAACCACAGAAAAGTTGTCTCAATATATTTATTCTCAGAACGTTTCGGCCATAGCCATTATCAACAGTAATTATAATATACATATATACAAGATTATTTATAACATGAAGGATATATTTTTACAATTGGCAACAACCACATTATTCCATTTTCACATCTATTTACCTGGATTTTTCCTCTTAGCGTCTTCTTTGCTTATACTATCATACGACCATTACGCTTGTGGTTGTCTTCCGAACTTCAGTACATTTAATCATCTTTACGGCTGAGGGAGTCAAGAAATAAATGACGCGAATTGCTAAATTTTATACCTGAGGAAGTCTCTAAAGGGGAGACGAAACGTCGTATTTATGTTAAATAAATAGTAATAAACTACATGCCGCGTTTTTTATTTTTTGGAAACTTAAAGTCAGAAAACTATGTTTAGATTTAAATTTGATTTCTGTCAGTTGAGACTGTTGACTCGTTTATAAATTTAAGTTTGATATTCATATATTATGATCGCAAGGGTTTTAATAAATCTCGTTAAATAATTTAAACCTCCATTGTCAAATAGTTTAATATTTTATTTTAGTTCTGAAACCAATGGATGAGCCTTCGCTAAATTATTTTGCCACATTTATCTCACAAAATTAAAAACATTTTACAGTGTACAAAATATATATATATATTTTTTCGATATATCAGTATGTTTTACAGAATCAACGTTAAAAATTTACACGATTGTCCCGACAAAAGAAAATATTCTTGTAAATATAGACAAGTAATTTTTCATGTCTTTCATTGTCCACTGTGATCAATGGTTAATTGGAGTATTGAAGTTTTGTGCAAGGCGTCGGAATCGTTGGCCTAATCTTTCCTCGTCCTTCACACTTGTCTGACCGTTTTCGCACCTTTCAATACGTTCAACCTTGGCGACACTCCAGAAATTGGTACAATCTCTGTAGGATTTGTGAGGCCAATTGGAAAGACGGGGTGTTTAGTAACACTCGTTTTAGTCCAAGTTGTCGTCTTTATTCAGTCTCGTTCCATTGAAAACTTGGCTCCTGTTCTTTAATTATTAACAACAACCTAGAGAATATTTTCATAAGACCAAAACCTGCAATATACACAAAAACTCTCCTCTAAGTAGAGGATATGAAAAAAATATATATATGGATAGACCCATTTATTAAAATAAAAACAAACAACATAAATTAGCAAATGATGCTAATAAAATTAAATGAATATCTAGTTATCAAAAAAAATATGCTGATACTCTTTAAAGAAATACAAAGGCAAAAAAAACGGACAAATATTTAAATAAACTTTTAAATAGAACTTGTTTAAGATCCTAATTTATCTGCGTGTAATTTAATAATTATGCATGCATTTATCCATATAATGTTTTCCATTTGCTCGTCATATAAGAAGATGTTTTTTGTGACATCTTTTTCTTCAATTTACACTATCAGAATGAAAAGAATGAAGAATGAGCGGTGAAACTTGAGGCGCGTTTACACCAAATGTTTTCAACAATTTGTTACGGAATATTTTGTTGGCAGCATCGCGTGGCTGACAGTACCAAAAAATTATTGTCTACAAATGCTGTAGAATGTTTTTAAAAAACTGACAATACAATTTTGCACGTATTGACCGTCTAATTGAACGAAGCTCAGTTCGTTAAAATGTTCATCAAAGGCTTCTTTTCTCGAATTTAGGGTAGAGAAAATGAATTAGTGCGGTGAAACTTGATATGAGGAAGCAGAGCGTCAATATTCATTTTTCGTCAATAAATGGGCATTTTTTGTGAACTTGGCATTTCCATTTTTTAAGATGAAGGAACTTGTCAAACGCTTCAAAACAAAAATTGATGTATTTCGAATCTGCACTTAATGCTAATGAATATAATAAATACCGTTAAGCCGCATTTGCGCCGTATTTGGAAGCAATGTTGTCTGCAAATATTGACGACTTTTAGAAAATTCTAGAGCAATTTTTGGGAAAAATATTTTCGTGGTGTCAACACGCAATCTTTTTTCTTTATTATTATTATTTTAAAAACTTTTATCGTACAGATTATCAGTTAGGACGATAACGATACAGTATATACAATATTAAAAAGGTATATAATTAACATGATAACGTGAAGATAGGTTAATTCATTTAATTAACCTACTTTAGGAGAATTGGTTGTGTTTATTTATTTTTGCGAGTACCTGAGAGAGGGGCATACGACTTAGGTGGGTGAGGATTGACAGGATTTATGGAGGATTAATGAGGATGTGGCATGATGGTAGAGTGGGTTAGGGTGATCATCAGGGGGAAGGATGAGGTCAATCGGAAGTTTTCTTTTGAGGCTAGGGGAGCGTGGAGGTATGTGGAGGAGGATTGTCATGGATCGTGGGGTTTGGGTGGTTGAGTGCGCTTTTCATTAGGTTTGTTATGGATTTGGAGATTACTGAGTTTACATTGGGAATTTTGATGTTTTTATGGATGACGGAATTTCTTAGGTACCAGCCAGGGAGAGTTGGTGATAAATGTTGATAACATTTGGTGTAAATTTGTCTTTTGGGGTGTGCGATTTTACAGATTAAATTAACTCCACCAATTTTTTTTTGTCTATTGGAAGTATCGTCAGAGCAGAGGTCCGAGAGTACATTTGAGTTTTGTTGTTGATGGAAGCCACGGACACGTGTAACGTAAGATCCTGAGGAGATGAACCGAGGATTTGGTGGAGTGGAAACGTAGGCCACAAACCACATACGTCCCCGCCGCCGCCGCCGCCACGGCGGTGACCCCGAGGGCCGTTGCGCAACCAACACTCTGGGGGCGATTCCTTGCAGCAGGAAGATCAAGGCAGAGAAAGCCTGCATGCTCCATATCCATATGATAATATAATAGTTGGCAATTAGGCCTCCATTAGCTGATTTCTGCCAGTGAAAGTCATACCAATTGGCTAAATTTTTTCTTCGCACCTGAAGGCGTCATTCATTGGAGCTTGATCGAGCTTCGTCACTGGTCGAAGTTGCAGAACTTCCTGTCACCTGTCACGAACGACCAGCAGAAACAGGTGGACTGTAGCAGTCAGCAGCAGGAGAAACTTTCCAAGTTCCCCTCTTCTTCAAGTGATCATGCTTCAGTTTCCTCAATAGGATTGTCCCGATAGTTATAAAGAAACTTCTGTTCACAACTCTGTAAGAGCATTCCTTTCTCTTGATATTCCCCCCATAATTAGATCTGCTAATATTTTCAAGTTGAGGTACCAAGGCTTTGTTTTATGTTTGACTCGTCCAGTGAATTATAACTTTCCATCAAGTGGGGGGATAAATTGACCACGAGCGATATTTTGTGTTTTTTCGCAAATTGAAAGATGCTATGAGTCACTGTTATTCCTATAAACTCCATTATAAAATATTGTATCCTGTTTCTGCTCAATTAATTCCGGCAGAAGAATTCATTTACACCATTTTCTGTCTCTTGATGAAGGTGTCTGCGCCCGTGGCCTTTGGTGATCATTTTTGTGCCTCTATTACTGCATCCTTGACCCCGTGTTTCGTAACTGCAAAGACGACGAAATTTACTATTGTCCGAATCGTCACGTCTTTTGAAGTTAATTGCTCGTCTGTTTGACCTGTATCAATCACCAACCTCCAATTTTCCTTGACAAATCCAATATGTCCGCATCAACTTATCGACGACCTGTAAAGATCTCTTGTGTGATGAACTTAGCATTTCCATTTTTTTATGATGGAGCAATGATGACCATGCAGACAAAGCGACCGTCGAGGCTTAAACTTACATCATTCATACCTGTGGAAAATTTTCAACTATTGAATAACAACAAATGCGTTAGAATTTTTCCAGTTTCTAACTCCGGTGTACTACGCGGCTTTATTTTGGTTCTAATTACTTTTTAGTAAAATACTACCTTTCATAAATCAATAAATGTAATAAACTACCCATAACAATTTTTAGAAGGCGTGATCGAGAATAATATAGTTGAAACCGTTCTGTTATCGGTAATGTTTGGACTGGGAGAATGTAGTCGACAAATAAGCGGTAACAGTACTTATTTTAAACATAATGTTTATGTGAAAAACTGTAAGTTGTTGTGTAGTTGATGAATGAGCGAGTACGTCGACTTATCAGCTGTAACGTTGCAAGTTTGACAGTGATTTGTTGCCGCAGGTTGTTATCGAGCTCGCCGGTATCTGAGGAGGAATCTCGCCCATAATAACGGTGGTCGGCGTCGCGACGGAGGCTGGGCGTGCCGGAAGCAGACGCTCACCTTGGCCGCGGAGCGCAATTTGTCGCTGATTAAATATCGCGAGAGTCGTTCAACCTGCGGCCCGAGGCTAGCGAAGACCTGCTCTTCCACGAAGGAACGAGCCATCGACAAGTAATTTAGCGAGACAAACGGCGCCTTCGCCCTAATTAGGATTTCAATTTAGGGTGGACAATAGGCGAGCGGCCATTCCTCCAGGACTCGCAAGTCCGCCATGGCTGGCCCTGGTACGTCCAACCTCAGCATCGTCGCTAGACTCGATAGGACGAGGAAAATCTTGACAGGTCGAAAAGATGGAGGCTGGGGATTGATACAGGTCAAACAGACGAGCAATTAGCTTCAAAAGACGGGATGACTTGGACAATAGCGACTTTCGTCTGTGCAGTTACAAAGCACGGCCAGGCACAAATGTTATCAACAAAGGCCATGGGCGCAGACATCTTGATAAAAAGAGACAGAAAATAGCATGAAATTGCAAATTTTATGCGTATTTTCTCGCTATGATTTGGAAAACCGCGAAGAATAAAATCCTATCCTCTCAGTGCAGTAACGAAGGATGGATTGAATGCTTGTGGGAGTTTTTCCCCAGATTGACTGCGGGGCTTACCTGATCATGTCGGGAATGCCTCGCCTCCTGGACTTTTATCAGTTCTCATATGCCAAGACCCCTTCACCTATTTTAGGAGGTATATGTACCGGGGTCAAAGACCTTGGGCATATGGCAAGAGCTGTCCGCTGATCCCATTGGATCAGTCGGCCAACTGCCTCCTGAAACTGGTGGAGACACGGAGAAGGGAATGCTGCGTCCCCACAGCAGACTCGTCTCTCGTCATTCGGAAGGGCGTGAGAATAGTACCCAATGCCCGACCTACCTGATGCAGGTTTTCTAGAGTTTTCCCTGCATCTCTTTAGGTGAAACACCGCAAGGGCAAGATACTTAAACTATAGCCCGGGGGCATTAGTCAACCCTTGGCTACCATGTTTTATTTTCCACATCCCCCCTTTTCATTTCCCTTCCTATGCTATTAAAGGGGAGTTTCCTGTTTCAGGATCACCCTCATATAGCCTATTACCCAAAAAAGTGTTGTTATGGTTAAAACCTTCCGTTTCCTCGGCTGTGAGTAATTATTATTGTATCCTTTCCTTCCCTTTTAAGTGATATGGGAATGTATATCCTATTTTCAGGAGGCTTATACTTCTTTATTTATGCCAGTATCATAACAAGTGCCTCTTTATGTTCACTTCCCTTCCTAGATAATCCTCACTTCTTTTCATCTATTTCTTACAGTCACCCTGCATATCAAATTTCATTACTGAACATGTTAACACTCAGCAAAAAAAAATTCCAAGTCAATGAAATGGCGCTGTAGAATATAAGGAAAGCGTCGTATGCTACAATTTCCCCGAGGAAAAGAAAAGATCCGCGGATTTCCAGAGAAGTAGTTCACTGTAGAAAGTTTGTCAACAATGTTGTCAACCTTAGTTTTTGGGGACACAAATGGTTTATCACATCTTGTGATGTAAAGGCGCCTTTACGGAATTTGTAGTCATTATACATGTCAACTGCAGAATATTATTACTCAAAACAGATGTAATTTCGAAGCCTGGACGATTTCGAAGGTATCATTGAGATATGTCAGCGTTGTCAGGATCCGACTCTCTGAGGCGGGGTTTTGGCAGCCCTGATACACGGGGAGAATGGAGTACGAGGTAGCCGATGTACTGTTAGGTCGGCCAATTGCGAAGAAGACATGAATTTGCTGAGAGGTCGTGATGGCAGGTACGACGACCTCCATGTCTTCCCCGGGGCAAGCAACGAGCACAGTAGTCCTGCCCTCGCCGCTTACACAACAGCTGCTTCATCTACGGCCGCCTCCACAAAAATATAAAATTATCTACTTCACTTTTAAACTGTAACCTTTAGCATTCTGCCAGATTCCAGCCACTTGCTGAGTCGTGAGCTCATACTACTGGTGGCCTCTTTTATCAACAAACCGTACCTATCAGACGATGGGTGACGTTACAAATAAAAGAAACAGACGTGACCAGACAGAATAACAATTGCAGATGGCGGTCAATGGACAGTCTTTCCTAACGCTGGTCCCTGGGTCTGTTTACCCAGGTATCGAAATTGCGTGTTTCATGGTTAGACACATTTTTTACTTGCGGTGGCGTCGATTGCAAAAAAACTGTAACAGCGAATTAAGGATTTGATATGATGAGGGCTGATCACAACTACAAAATAAAGGTCAAGCAGCAAAACAGGAAGACTCATTACTATATAGAACAGTAAGTAACTGTAACAGCAGTAGAGCAAGTTCTTGGGTGGAAAGAAAATTTAGGGCAAATATTAACTCTGTCCAGTGAAGTAATTGTTGTTGTTGTTGTGGTATTCTACTATCTTGCACAAGCCTTTTAATTTCCTCATAAAATTACATAATCTACTTAGCGTAATCCATCTTTGGCCTCCCTCTTCTGTACTTACCACACACAACACTTCCCTCTAATGCTAATTTTACAAGAACCTCATGTCTTAAAACGTGACCTATTAATATATCCCTTGTCTTGGTCAGCGTCCTCCATCTTGTCCGCTCTTTCGCTATTCTGTTAAGAACTCCCTCGTTAGAGGTTCTATCCACCCATCAGATTTTCAGCGTCCTCCTATAGTACCATATTTCAATGGCTTCTATTTATTTGCTTTCCGCAACTCCTATCGTCCGCGTTTCGCACCCCATATAAACGCCACGCTGCATAAGAAAATTTTTTAACAACGATTTCCTAATATTCACACTTACATCACCCGTAAGTAAATTCCTATTTTTCTCAAAAGCCTCCCTTGCCTGTGCTATCCTACTCTTTATGTGTACTGTACTTCTACCATTCCTTGTTATTACGCTTCCCAAGTAGTAGAATTCCTTAACTTCTGTCAAAATAACCCTTCCCAATCTAACATTCCACTGCTTCCCATACTATACCCCATTACCTTGGTTTTTATTTCTTCTTGTAGCATGATTCCTTTTCCATATTCCCTTTTTAACTTTTTTCATCGCTTGTTCTATATATGCATTAAACAGCAAACGCGACAGACTGTATCCGTGTCTTACTCCTTTCTTGATTACGGCTTTATTTTCTTCATCTTCTATTTTAAGTACTGCTGCCTGTCTTCTGTATAGGTTATTATTTTATAATATTTATAATATATTGTAATATACTTTTTTGGGTATAAAACATTTATTAATTAACAGAACAAATTATGATCAATTTTAAAATTTTTCATTTATTAATTTAAAGTGATTACACGGGCTTAATCTCAGGGGATTTTGGGTCTCTCAAGAGATGGATGGAGTATGCAGTAGCTGAAAATAGAAAGAAAAATCATTAAATATTATTTATCCAGAGCAATGAGCAAGTTTCACAAATTTTTTTATAGCTTACCCACAATTACTGGGCCAACAAACATCCACCTCTCGAATGTTTGTGCGTCTCTCTGGCTGCTCGGACCACGTCTTTCTTCTCCTCCACTCGTCTCACTTCTGGATATCTGCTCGGACCAAGTCTGTCATCTCCTCCACTTGTTTCACTTCTGCTCGGTCCACGTCCGTCCTCTCCTCCACTCGCCTGCCTTCTGGGGATGAGCCATCCATCGGCTTCCCTTTTAAATCTTCCGACGGGAATTCCCCTATTTCACAAAATTTCGGGGTTCCCCGCCCTCATTTTTTTACACTCGTTCGGCGGGACTCTCCCGCGGGGAATCACCATCTTTCAGCCGACTAGCCATTGTTGTTGGCCGAACTGCGCCTCATAACGCCACAACATCACAAAATCCGCCTTTTTTATCACAATATATTTTATAATCAATTCTATGCTGATCGCGCTTTCTGGTCCAAGCAGCTCAGCAGACGGAAGCTGAGTGAAGTTTTCTGCGCATTGGAGAATAATTTCATTTAACTGGAGGCAATGAATGGACGACGCCATCCATGGTTACCACGAGCAGATGGTCGCCTAACTTGGATACTGACCTTTTTTTATATTTTACGATCGAATTTAGATCACGCATTATGATTGAGGTACTGAGGGAACATAAATCAATCCCGTGTTGTGTCTTATTCGGAGATAGTGTGAACGGTTGAACTGATTTCCGAGGAGATAGATAGTTGTTGTCAGGCGTATTTGCCTCCAATCACGAGCTTCATCAAGGCTACGGGACTAAGACTGATGGTTCCTTCCACTGAACGGCCTTACATGGAACAAGGTCATTGTCGTTCGTTGGTAGACCACTGGACGCGTGCGTGGCTGCAGCTTCACTCATCAATAGAAGGAAACTGCTCATCACCTACTAACTTTCACAATCTGTTGCAATTTTCTCGTGTTGTCAACAAAATATTTTTCCAACGAATGCATACTTGGTTTTTCCCCCCATCTTTCATTGACAATAGATGATGATAATTAGGTGTAAACGCGCCTCTATAGTAGAGTCGCACTAACTACATCTCTCCTGAGATGCGGATCCGAGATTTGGTTTCCATGGCAGTTGTTATTTCACGCTCGTTTACTCCGCCCCATAAGCCCGAGACCGAAGATCTTCCGGGAAAAGAGTTATGGTGTTAATATGAACTACAGGTAACAACAACGCCCTTGTTTCAGAAACTGGCCGAGATATTCGTCACTGACTGGCTGACGACGTGAATTATCGCGCCTTTAATTTTCTCTCGGTTTTCTAATCTTCCCAACCTTGTATAAATCATGACACATAAATTTTAAAGCTGGAGCATCAACTATCATAATGCGCTGTAAAATGTGGACGTTAATGGTAGTGAAGTTTTTCCCATATAAATTTCGACAAAGTATTATTGGTGAACTCGCCCCTGTGTGTCTTATAAAGAACTCCAAATATACAGTACTAACTTTTATTTAATAAATTTGAGGCTTTTGGAAAACCTACTCCACGCCGATAAAATAAGGATCCAATTGATTGTATTTTTAATTTTTTTTCTGTAATTTATACTTTATCTTTCAGTTTATCAACAATTTATCTTTGTACATTAATTTTATCGACAAATTGCCACCGGGAAAATGCCAGCCCACCTCTACTAATAATAAATACAATAACGAATAAGGAACAGAATTAATGAGGAGTTCGGAAACAGTTAATCTTTATTTTGCACGTGTATTTACAAATCCAGATAATGAAGAAGATGAATCGGTTTGGATGCCTTTATGTATTAACCACTGTAAAGTATAAGTTTGGACTGCCTCATTCTATGTGGTGGACTATGGAGAATCATTTAGCAGAATTTTTTAGTTGGAGTTCTCCATTGTCTGTTTCCGTGAGAGTATTAGTCCCTATATTCCTACGGTCAGTGGAAACCCGGAACAACATTTTTCTTTTGGGTAACAGGCTACATGAGGGTGATCCTGAAACAGGCAACTCCCCTTTAATAGCATAGGAAGGGAATTGAAAAGGGGGGATGCGGAAGGTAGAGCAAGGTAGCCAAGGGTTAACTAGGGCCCCCGGGCTATGGTTTAAGGATCCTACCCTCGCGGTGTTTCACCTAAAGAGATGCAGGGAAAACCCTAGAAAACCTGCATCAGGTAGGTCGGGCATTGGGAACTATTCTCACGCCCTTCCGAATGACGGGAGACGAGTCTGCTGTGGGGACGCAGCATTCCCTTCTCCGTGTCTCCACCAATTTCAGGAGGCAATTGGCCGACTGATCCAATGGGATCAGCGGACAGCTCTTGCCATATGCCCAAGGTCTTTGACCCCGGTACATATACCTCCTAAAATAGGTGAAGGTGTCTCGGCATATGAGAACTTTGATAAAAAATACCCAGAGAGAGTGCGAGGCATTCCCGACATGATCAGGTGAGCCCCGCAGTCACTCTGGGCTGAAGTTGAGGATTACGGCTGCGAGCTCTGTTCTGCCCAGTTGTTCTCGTGTTTATCGTATACCACGCCAAAGCTTGTAATGGTTTAGGATGTCGACCACTTGCTTCATTTTCCTGTTTTAATTTACCCTCCTTGATGTTATTCTGGTTCAACTTCCTTTGTGACAGTTTTGAGTTATTTACCGTGGAGCGCATTGACGACGTCTGCTTTGGTGGAGAAATTCTCATACAGTCCATTCAGTGCATCTTACGTGAACCGTATCTAAAACATGATGGATGATCTAAATTGGAACATTGGTTAATGTTAGAGTATGACGGTAATGTTTGAAAGAAGTATCAGACAAGTTGGACGAGGCCAACGGGATACGGAAGCAAGGGGAAAGCGGAATCGCAGCTTCCTCTTCGCGTTGCTCCGGCCAGAATATCTGGAAGTTTGGCGGCGGCGGCCTTGATCGTACCCGGGGGTAAATTATGCATTTGCTGTAGTGGCACGCGTGTCTGCCGTGGCAGAGGAGAGCTCGTAAATCTCGCACAGCTAACGAGCCACAGCAGATAAGACCTCGGCCCTAATTGTCTACATCAATACTTCCTACTGCTGCTGCTGCTGCTGCTGCCGTTGCAGCCTCCAAGGTCGTCCCTCTTCTATAAATAGAGCCAGCTACATAAATAAGCCCGTTCCGTGGGAAAAGACGGTAGTAGCGAGATTCACGTCTCGTCAGCGAATCCCGGAAAATTTGTTAACGCAATCAATAAAATTATGTCGTGTTATGATCGTTGAAAAACTTTGAATTATGGAAATATATGCCAGGATCCTGTCGCCACTCAACCCCCTCAGCCCTCAGCACTAACGTACACAATGCAGGCAGTATGTTCTTTATTTCATATAAAAAACTTTTGTCTTAAAGATTGTCAGTTTGTACATTAAATGATGGAATACATACAAAATTAAAATAAGGCATATAATTAACATGTACGTAGGTTAATCTATTTAATTAACCTACTTTAGCAGATTTTTTTTTTTTGCGAGGGCAGGTGAAAATCTTGTAAAGACACTATCTGAGGGTCCGCACTGGATAGTAGTGTGGGATTCTACCCACTAAAAACACCTCCCTTTCCAACGATGACTGTGTGTATCTTCCTGTGGGACCGTCGTTAGACATTACTTCACAGCGTCAAGCTCTCTCTGTCTCCTTTAAACACTATTATTTCTCTCTTTTTCGTAATTTCTTAATCTTTGAATTACTGTAGAGGCATATGCGCTTACTTTATTCCATTATTATTATTATTATTTAGCAGATGGGTTGGTTTTTTGTGTGTGTGTACCCGAAAGGTATTATACGACGTGGGTGGATGAGTGGGGGTTGACTGATTATTGGAGGATATATGAGGACGTTGGGAGTTTTCGTTTGAGGCGACGGAAGCGTAGAGATGGAGGAGGATTGTCATGGAATTGATGGATCGTGGGATTTGGGAGGTTGAGGGCGCTTTTAATTGGGGGCGCTTATGTATTTGGACATTACGGAGCTTACTTTGAAAAGTTTGAAGTTGTGGTGGAGGATGACGGTGTTTATAAGGTACCAGGGTGAGTTTGTAATGGTGCGTAAGATTATGTTTTGTTTAGTTTGAATTTTGGCTGAATGGATTTTGGTTGTTGTTCTCCATATGGACGAGGCATAGGATCAGGTGGGTTTTATTATGGAGAGGTGTAGCAGAGGCGTTTTGTGCTGATGGTAACAGGGGATTTTCTGTTTAGGAGGGGATATAGGGTTGATTTTGGAGAGGAGGAGATTAAAATGTTTCCACGAGAGTTTTGAATCAAATCTGATTCCTAGGTAGGTGGTTTTGGTTTTTGCAGGGATTAATGAATTGTTGAGATAGCGGTGGATTTGGGAGGATGGTTTTTTGTTAGTCTGAATGGGACGGTTATTGATGCTGATTCGCCATTGTTTGGACCATTGCCTTAGGTAGTTGAGCGCTGATTGGAGTGGTTGGAAAAATGGAGATGAGATAGGGCGTTTCACAGGAGATACACAGTATGAGTAATGTCATTTAAAGGGAAACAAACAGGGAATGCGGCGGAGAATGGTTGGCGCCAGGTCAGCGGGCAGGGCTGCCACCCTACTTTAATTATTGAAATACAGATCAATACATAAAAAGGACAGCCAAAAAGTCAGCAAATAAATTTATCACTATTTATTCACAAAAGTGACGTTTCGTCTCCATTTTGAGTTCTTCCTCACGCGTAAAATTTAGTAATACATCATTCATATACATCGTTGACTGCCCTCAGTCGAATAGATTATTGAATATGCATGTGAAGAACCAATATTTATTGTAAATTTTAAAGTCAGAAAACTATGTTGAAATACAGATCAGCGGAGAAAAACGGATTTGTATAATTTTTGACAATACTTTTGATGCCGATTGCGATTTAATTACTTCTACAAGTGGTGGGTCCATCTTACGATCATCAGTTCTTTGGTCGAAGGACTACATCCAAGTCACGGGACAAACGATGACGTAGTCTACCATTGCCCTGCTATCATAATCGCTTAAAGTAGACTCTGTTACCGGGTTTTAATAGCCAAAAAAAAAATAACTTCATTCCAACACTTCCAAACCCACAATACCCCAGTAATAATAATTTTAATGCGAAATTCGAACCATCTCCTTCTGTGGTTGTGTATTTATTTAATCTGCAAGTGGGATCCCATTGGATCAGTCGGCCAACTGCCCCCCTAAACTGGTGGAGACACGGAGAAGGGAATGCTGCGACTCCACAGCGCACTCGTCTCCCGTCATTCGGAAGGGCGTGAAAATAGTACCCAATGCCTGACCTACCTGATGCAGGTTTTCTAAGATTTTCCCTGCACCTTTTTTGGTGAAACTCCGCAAGGGTGTGATTCTTAAACTATAGCCCCGGGGGCCCTAGTCAACCCTTGGCTACCTTGCTCTACCTTCCCACATCCCTCCGCCTTTTCAATTCCCTTCCTATGGTATTAAAGGGGAGTCGCCTGTTTCAGGATCACCCTCATGTAGCCTGTTAACCAAAAAAAGAAAACTCGGAGAAGACATGTTTATGGTCATAGCTGCCAGGCTAATTCCGTATTTTTTTGCTGTGAAAAAAGACGCTCATAGTTTAATTTGTTTGTCGTGTATTATCTTATTATATTAATTCCATTCCTTATTAATGTATTTTCACAATTATTGAAATACATTGTCGTTTAAAGGGAAAAACATTGATGTACGATTTTTTTTATAATAATAGCATTAAAGAAAAATAATATATCACGTACATTTTTAAAAATAAAGGGTTCCGCATCCCTCCGCCTTTTCAATTCCCTTCCTATGGTATTAAAGGGGAGTCGCCTGTTTCAGGGTCACCGTCATGTAGCCTGTTAACCAAAATAAGAGGGTAGTTTGCCCGGAAATTGAATTATTAACAGAAATTAAATCAGTCTGAGGAAAGTTTTCGTATAATGTGCTTGTGGACCTTATGAAACAGGATCTGTCGTGGTTTGATAAATACCGTCTATCACTCAAGTAATTTTATCCCCCGTGGTTGGCAAGATTAATTCCTCCGGTCTGACGTGTAAGGCGAAACGCCCTTTTTTTTTCTTGTCACCTCCCGAAGACGTGTTTACCGTCTTTGACAACTGACTTTACCAACTTTGGTTGCGTCTGACGTACAGCTGTTAAGTAGATTACGTGTAGATTTTCCCCGTAATAAACACACCCAAAAAAAAAGTGGCATTTCGTAAGTCTTTGTAAGGTCTACTACTTTACGAATATGAGGACGGCGAAAGATCAGCAGCACTCATGTGCATGTGAAGGGAACAAACGCACGCCATCAAGGATACGTAACGATTCGTGTGTGGTGGTTTTTTTTTTGGTTGCTGCAACTGCTATGCGATGCATTCCTGCACGCAAATTTTCAATTTGAACGAAGGTTACTACTCTGCGTTATTCATGATATGCGTATATATATATAACCAACAGAACAAAGCTCTTTGTTGCGCTTGAATTCCTCTCATACATGGACCCAAACATTAATTCAAACATAATTTTGTATCCTGAAAGGCATTAAGCAGGCACGTAGATTAGTAATGTTAATTTATGGCGATTGAAAATAGTCCTGCCTATGTAACAAAAAAAAATTACATTAATTACTTTTCAGTGCCCGCATTAATTTGATTTTACTTCGATCCCTCGAAATTATTGAAACGTCAGTGCTATCTTAAAAAAATAATCCTAAGAAAAAATCAACTGTAACTGATGTTAGATTTTTAATTTCCAGAATTGAGAAACGGTGGTCGACGAGGACCGAGGAACGTGTAAACTATCTGCTGTCCCTGTCTGTCTGTTTGGCTGTCGGATGGACTCGGGAAATCAGATTGGATTGAAAGGCTGTGAAAGAGATGTCGGTTCCAAATGGATGAGTAATCCTTTTAATGAGCCGCACTGCACTGCACGTTCACGAGTTGACGGTCGACTTGTCAGCAAGGTAAGTTCCTTCCTTCTCTGTACAACTTTCCGTCATAGGCTGTTAGGGGGAAATAATGTGTCCAACCCTCATTTCAGATGCAAAGTACCTAGTTTTCAGCCACTCTCAGTTTGTCCAGGACAATTGAAAAAATTATTCCATTTAATTGTAGTGTAAAGCAGAGTTTAATTGAATTGATATTGATTACTTTTGGTACTGTAATCCCACCATCAGGAGAACTCCACGGAATATTTAATTTTTTTTCTAACGTTACCGGTAAAATTATTAGAATTCTATCCTTCAAATGCAATAATTTATCATAACTCTATAACTACAATGAAAAGAAGAATTTACAAACATGATATACAGGGCGTAAAATAAGTAAGGGAGGAAAATTTGGGAAAGGAACCCGATAAATACAATTGGTAAAGCGCGCCTCTCGCCTCATCGCTGCCACCAGACATATACGTAAATGAAATGCGAATGTGTGAAATTCAAGATTGCCTCGGCCCAGAAGCCCCTGTCTTTCACTATTCAACAGTGTCCTGTTCAGAACTTCCTCGTTTGTGATTCTTCCACCCATCTCATATTCTTATAGCACCACATTTTAAAGGTTTCTATTCTTTTCCATTCCGCAGCTCCTATTGTCCACGTTTCGCACCTATATAACGATTTCTTAATATTCACACTTATATTACCGATAAGTAAATTCGTCTTTTTTCGCGAAAGCCTTCATTGTCTGCGCTTTCCTAGTCTTTATGTCTACGATACTTCTACCATCCCTAGTTATTACACTTCCCAAGTTGCAGAATTGCTTAAATTTCGAAAAATAGCACCCTTTGTTATTCCACTGTTTCCCAAACTTCACTCCAATATCTTCATTTTCCCTCTATTAATCCTCATATTGAACTCTTTCTCCAGGACCCCGTTCATGCCATTTATTATGGTTTCCAAGTCTTCTTCTGACTCCTCTAATACTACAATATAATCGGCAAAGCGTAGTTAGTGTTTTTATTTCTTCTCCTTGCAACACGATTCCTTTTCCATATTCCGTTTTTAACTTTTTTTTTGGTTAACAGGCTACATGAGGGTGATCCTGAAACAGGCAACTCCCCTTTAATAGCATAGGAAGGGAATTGAAAAGGGGGGATGCGGAAGGTAGAGGAAGGTAGCCAAGGGTTGACTAGGGCCCCCGGGCTATGGTTTAAGGATCCACCTAAAGAGATGCAGGGAAAACCCTAGAAAACCTGCATCAGGTAGGTCGGGCATTGGGTACTATTCTCACGCCCTTCCGAATGACGGGAGACGAGTTTGCTGTGGGGACGCAGCATTCCCTTCTCCGTGTCTTCACCAGTTTCAGGAGGCAGTTGGCCGACTGATCCAATGGGATCAGCGGACAACTCTTGCCATATGCCCAAGGTCTTTGACCCCGGTACATATACCTCCTAAAATAGGTGAAGGTGTCTCGGCATATGAGAACTTTGATAAAAAGTACCCAGAGAGAGTGCAGGAGGCATCCCCGACATGATCAGGTGAGCCCCGCAGTCACTCTGGGCTGAAGTAACTTTCTTCATCGCTTGTTCTATATATAAGTTAAACAGCATAGGTGACTGACTGCGTCCTTGTCTTACTCATTCCTTGATTACGGCTTTCTTTTTTTCATCTTCTATTCTAAGTACTCCAATGTGTTCGTGATTTATATATTATTTTATGGGTGACGTCGAGGAAGTTGCTTGGATCTACAATCTTAAAATTTGTAGGTGAATTGTAAGCTATGCAAAATGTTAACCATTCTATCTAGATCTGTGACTGGTTGCAGTTGAGAAGGTCAGTGAATCGGCCCAGACATGTTTGTGTCAAAAGCCAAGTGTATTGGTGAATGTCGTCAAGGACGGTCAATCAGCTGGTGAAAGGCTGGATGATGCGCTGGAAACCTGAGGACGGAGCTGAGACGTGGAGGTGTTGAGGTAGGCGAGACCTCCGTGGCTCGGCTCGGCCAACGGACCATCCATCCATCATGCGTGGGAATAATCCGGGCTTCGGGTCCTCGACCTCGCACAAATAGAGACACAGCGTCGTTAATTGCGGGTAAAGCTTGATGAAAGGCGATCGAGGCGATAAGCATCGCTTTCGCTGGCTGCCTTCATTAGGCATGCGACGCGACCAACTTTCCATCGACGAGACAGACACAGACACCACTTTGCATGTAAATTCCGCGACCTGGTTGGTTGGTTGGTTGGTACACCTCGCTCGCTCGCTGGTCTCTTCCGCCCGCTGCGCTGCTCAACCTCAACCTCAGGGGATGGTTCCTCTCCTCTCCTCTCCTCTGCTCCTCCTCTGCTCCTTTGCATATTCAGACCATCGCGTCGACGTTTCCAATTTAGCACCTTGCATAAATCACGGCCACGCTTAATTAAAATCAAACTTTAAGGGATCATCGATAACAGATAAATTGCAAAACGAGGACTTTACATCACTCCCAACTCCTCTCAGAAGGTAAAATACGATCACGTCGTTGGTTATAATAAAATAGCTGCAATAAACTGATAATTTCTTTTTACTGTAACCACTCAAAGATTGTAAGTTAATATGCATAAATCAATAGAATCACCAAAATAAATACTGGAATAGAATTTTTTTTTTCAAAATAGCAACACATATTCAAACAGACTGGAGACAAAAAGTACGTCAAAATGGTTTATTTCGCGTATTTTCATTCAATTATGAGCCTATGGCATCTCTAATTGGGGAAACTGCTCCAGGAGTAATGAAATATTTAAGTTGCAAAAGCGTGCAATTAGGATACTTTCTAGCACGAATTCTAGATCACGGAGTTGCAAACCTTTCTTCAAAAGTTTTCAAATACTTACTTTACCAAGCGTATATATTTATGAAATATTAAAGTTTGTAAAGCGAAACACTAATTTGTTTCAAACAAATGGCGAGTTTCATGAATACGCGACTAGAAATCAGAGGTTCAGCTCTAAGGTCGGACAAGCATCGCCCTTGTTCTCTCTACACCAGAAAAGTATTCACAATACCCCCGGGGATAATTTTATACAACAGCCTTCCTTCCCTACCGCAGAGTTAAAAATAGTAACTACAAAAGCTTCTTCTTAAGCAGGAGTTAAAAGTAATTCTTTATAAATTGCGCGTTTTACTCCTGTGGTACAGGATTTCTAATCGACCCTTCTAGTAAATTTAAATCAAGGTTCCGCAAAAAGTATGTTGAAATGAGCTGCCTTAGCAAAATAAGCACGATCAATACTTAAAAGTTCAAATTTTTCAGTTTTTCTGCTCTTTTGTTTTGTTTGTTTCAAGAGATATAGCTAGCTGCTGGAGCATGGACAGTATTCCGTGTCCAAGTTGTTAAAACCCATGCGGTTTCCTCAGTGTGTGCTTGTTTGTGTTTCTAAGTGTGTGTCCGTGTTGTGGTTATATTGACTCTTGTCTATATACACTTTCTTTTACTAATTTATTTTAAGTTTATTTGTCTTTAATTATGTACTTTATTTTTTTCATTTTTAATTTTTAATGTATGACGTAGTATCCTATTTCCTCAATCGAGGATTAATGGAAACAACAACAATAAATCAGACTGGAGACATCACTTTAACTTGCAGCTGATGCAAACGATAAACCCAAATTATTGTATAAATCCCAAGAAAAAAATTATTTCATATTTGTATGTATGTATTTATTATTACTAGAGGTGGGCTGAAATTTGCCCGGTGGCAGTATTCATAAAATTAAAGTACAAAGATAAATTGTTAATAAATTAAAAGAAAAAAGATAAATTTAAAAATTAAAATTAAAAAATACAATTTTAAAATATTTCAAGTCCTTTTTTAGAAAATAATCACCTAACTTTTCAGTGTTTCTAACTTCTTTTTGAAAACATTTGTATTCTTCGGGTAAGTCTCTACTAGCCTTCCATTCCAGTCCCTTATCACCCTGTTTATGAAGGAATATTTGCCCACATCCGTTCTTTGTCCCTTTCCTTTATTTTGTAATTATGGTTGTTTTTTAGAGAAAAATCTAGGTACACCTAGCCGCTCCCTTATTTCTGACCAGACCATGTAAGCTTTGTAGATTGGCCCAAGTCTAGCCTTTTTCCATCATCACTGAGTGGTTCCCATTTAGTTTCGCCCCCACATTAAACCCCAGCCAATTTCTGAATTTTATCCAGGGTATTGATGTCCGTATTCTATCATAAGTCTCACTAGAGAAGTGTCTTGTGCTTTTCTTCAATATCCTGACTACTTGGATCAAGGAAACTTAACTTTAAATAAGTTGCTGCATAATAAAGACTTCAAGAAATAAGTTTTAATGCCCCAATAACAAACATTAATAACCCGAAGATAAATCAAACGACCATTTTACTGACAATTTAAAAATATTCAATTGACTTTAACGACGTTCTCGTACCTTTTATATCACGTTGTTGGTGCTGTTTCCAGATTATTACAATTTCTCCCTTAATCAAATTAACTGTCATGAGTTCTTTACTTGTTATAGAATTTAGGGCAAAAATAAAATGTATTCATATGGGAAACAACATTTATGTCATAAAATATAGTGGTATAAATGACAAACTATATAATACTTCAGTCACAAATAGAAATAAAATGTTATTTTTTCTGTAGACATTTTTGTAATAGGAATGGAGCTGCAATATTCTTCTATCTTAAAGGTTGTAAGCAACTAATATAATATTTTAATTAAATAAGCAATCTTTAAATTATACAATAAAAGCTACTAATCATATTTTAAAAAATATATATTAAAATGACAATTTTTTACAATATTTTTAAATCGTAAATTAAAAAAAATTGGATTATAAAAATCAAAAAAATATTTATAAAAGATGGAAGATTTTCGCGGTGTATGGCGCACTCTGCCTTCGTTCTCAAGCTTCATTTCACCCAAGAACTGTTTATCAAGAAATATCATTTATTAAAACACATTTCATTCACTTAATGAAACCTTACAATTAAGTAATATTTATAAACCATTATTATTTTCATTTCTGTTTTATTTTTAAGAAACCATAAATTACATGATATGAATTTTTAATTTAAATGTAAAAAGTTAGGTTCATAAGTAATATCTAGCGTTTACTTGCAGCGTGAAAATTGATGTTTTGATTTATAATATTATATCGGTTTACGAATTAGTGTTGCTTACAACATTTATGATCAAGAATAATGTTGTTTTTCTTATTAAATAAATTTATAAAAAATAAAAACAATATATAAAAATTCGATTAGTAACTTTATATTGCATTACTTTTTTCTTTTAAGAAAAATATTGTTTGTTCTCTTTTGGATATTTTCAATTTTCGCACTAAACAGTATACTAAGTAAAAAAAACTCATAGTTTTATTAAAGAGTAAAATTAACAGGGTTAATTCTGTTATCGTGGATAACGTGACATATACAACATGATCAAAATGCTCAAACGTCGCAAAGTTGAATAAAATATTTTGAAAATCAATTTTTTTTTGTTGTAATCAAATTTTATTATTATAGTTAGTATTACAGTAAAAGGATTGCATGGAGGACATAGCAAATATAGTCTATAATAATTTTCTGGTTGCAGTTTTCTTATTTTATACAATAATTCCGTTTAATCATTTGCACGAAATGTGCAGTTTATTAACACAAAATAAAGATGTAACTTGATATTTGAGGTATTTGTTGCTAAAAAGAAATTAATTTTTTACAGCCTTTATGTACTGAATCTATTAGTCTATGCACCTTTATTTTCAATTTTTAGACTGACTAAGTAAAATTAAGAACTTTATTTGAGCTCTTATGAAATTAATACGAGTGTATCCGACCAAAAAGGAAGCAATTTCAAGTATGTATTTAGTTGAGGCCGCTCAGACCAGATTTTTATCGTTGGGTATTAGCTGATGACGCAATACTCCGGTGAGATACGCTTTGCAATGTCGTTTAAGTTGCAAATCAATCATATAGATCCACGTTGTCCGTTAGCCAGACAGACTATGCATGAAAGCTGTTGTGAAATCTCTGCGTGCAGCCAATTACAGGACACTCTCCATGTCTTCAAAACGCCCTCCCGTTGTGTACTTTACAAAGGTTTATTTGTGTATTACTTAATGTTGAACGTTTCGTATAGTGAAACAGAATCACATCCGTTTGTTTAATTTATTTTTCACTTATAAACGATTCTGTTACGATAATGACGACACGAAAGTATTTTAAAATCGATTGGTGTTTTGAAAAATCGACGTAGCAAAGAAATATCAAATGAAATAGACAGTCAATTTATGATGAGCTTCAAAGAGCGGAAGTTGAGGCAATATCTGCAGCGGTTTCGTCTGTTGCGAAATCTTTGAAGAAGAAAAAAGAAGAAGATCGGCGCGCGGGCTGTTTCATTTGAATTTTGCAGCAGGGGCAATGACTGGCGCAGATGTAAGTAATTTAATAAACTAATAACTAATTAAAAGTCCCGTAAGAACGTTTTATTACAATATTGATAGATGCGACCACAAATTTAAAATCAAAACAAGACAACATAAGCAGAATTTCATTTGTAACGGATTAAAACAGTTTGCCCTCGGCACGATGTTGGCGATAATCGTTATGCAACAATTAGTTTAAAATGTAATCTAAATAGATCCATGAAGTAATGTGAATGTTACGGAGTAATTTTACTGTTATATTTAAGGTCTGTTCCCCCCCCCCCTTCTTTTAGTGAAGTAAAGTGCTATTAAATGATTTTTTTTTAAATTTCAATATTTCACGTCGTGCGACAAGCAGGTTAAAATGTAGTACAAAATAGATCCCTGATTTTACTGTCGTGTTTAAGGTTTGTCATCTCCTTTTCTTTTAGTGAAAAAAGTGCTCATAAATGTAAGTCAATCATAAGTTTTTTTTATAAATTTCAATATTGCACGTATGATTTACTCGTCGCCCAACAAGCAGGTTAAAATGTAATCTAAATAGATCCCTGAAGTTATGTGAATGTTGCGGAGTGTTTTTACGATAAAAGTTTCTTTATATGAATAAAAATAAATAAATACCTTTATTTTCAAAGAAGTGTTTAGCTCCTTTATTTAGGAAAGTAAAAGTATATTTTGTTTACCATATGTGGTGTTTATTTTAATCTTTTACGTGTATTAATTTAATTAAAAAATTTAAAATGAATTTAATCACCAAATTTTGACTTCTTTATCGAGTCTATTAATTAAAATTTAAAGTCTTGACTTGAGATAATCGTGGGGAGAATAAATTTCTGTATTCTGGTTCGCTTTTCCATCCATTATTTATGTTATATTTGTATTTCAGGTTTGTTGGCTCCTTTTCTTTTAGTGAAAAAAAAAGGTGCTCTTAAATGTAGATGAATTATAAAGCTTTTTTTTATAAATTTCCATATTGCACGTATGATTTACTCGTCGTGCGACAAGCAGGTTAAAATGTAGTACAAAATAGATCCCTGAAGTAATGTGAATGTTGCGGACTGATTTAACTGTTGTATTTAAGGTTTAGTGAAGTAAAGTGCTCATAAATTTAAATAAATTATGAAGCTTTTTCATAATTTTCAATATTGCACGTATGATTTACTCGTCGTCCAACAAGCAGGTTAAAATGTAATCTAAATAAATCCCTGAATTTATGTGAATGTTACGGAGTGTTTTTTACTGTCGTATTTAAGCTTTGTGAGATCCTTTTCTTTCAGGGAAGTAAAGTGCTCAAACCATTTTTTTTAAATTTCATAATGTATGTATGATTTACTTATCAACATGAATGTTATGTTTTATGTGTTCATGAAAGATATAGTTTTCTCATTTTATGGTATAGCAAAACTACATATCGCTACTTTGGAACAATACTGACACAAGTGAAGAAACTAGAATTTGGAGAAAACTTTGTTTAAAGGGGGTGAATGATTCTTTATCTCAGCTTTCTTGGTAAAATTTCTAAATAATGACATATTTTTGAATAAATAATATAACTACTTGCATGTACTATTATTTAGAAAACTGTCACAAGTCAAAATGTGAGTTTTTTTATTGAAAAATATCAAAACTGAATGAATGACACTTATAGTTTTGTGCCTATTTTGATTAAAACACTGCAATCTCTGAAATAAAACTACATTTAATTGAAGATATGGCAGTTTTATCAATAATAGTTTATCGGCGTCCAATAATGCAACACTGACGGAACTGTCACCTAGTGGCAACACATAGACATAAGACTTGTGACGCTTTTCTTAAAAAAAATGTTTGATCAGTTTCCTACTCTTAATGAATATAATCAAATTTTTAAAGAAATTTAAGTTCTGTCACTCTTCTTCCAAAGCAGGGATATTAGGGCCAAAATATTTTTTACATGTCTTAGTGTCTGTCAAGGGTCATCGGAACTCTTGCTTTGTCTTTAGACAAATACGATGATCATCGTGATGATTGTTGGGTTATGGCTGACTATGAGTGTGATGGACCCAACCCGATTGCGATGCAATACAGACGTGGCAATTTCTCTCCGCCGCAGTAATTAAACACAACCTGCTGTCCCAAATAGCCGGAGAGCTGCGCCCTCGGCTACTCATAATTGCCACCGTTTAAAATTTAAATCAGCGCCGCTTTATTACCTGGATTCAATCAGGATTATCATTTCGATAAACCGAGTGAGTCGTTAGCGGAAGTTCCTGTTCCAAAATCTTCCCGGTGCGGTGCTCTGTCACATGTTCATTTAGAACACTGCTCGCAGGAAATCATTAATACGTGCGGACAACTGTTCTGATTTACATTTTATTCCTTCCGATTTTACGCAGCAAAGCGTCAAAGGTTTGCGCTCACATTCAAGATCTGTTAAATGTTTTCCTGCGCGGAAATTGCCAAGCAAACAAACTTATATTTGTGTGTGCGTGTGTGAATTAAAAGAGGAGGTCCTAAAGTTGGTCATTATTTGTGTTTTATTTAAAATAAATATTTATTCAAGGGATTTATTAAAATTTTTGTTAAAAGACTGATAATTAATTTATTATTATATTAATTTTTTCCCTTATTTTTATCAGTCACTTCAATAAACCAAAACTAATCGCGATTCCAGACTGTGCTGGCTGGCATACTAATCCATTGAAGAAAATTAGAAATTTTATTTGCTTACTAAATATATGAATGTATGTATAATATTTTGAGACATTATATCATTGAAGAAACTAAATGTTTTATATCATTGTTTTAAACAAATTTCCATATTTATATATATTTTAAAGTTTGTAATGTTTCAAAAAAAAATTGTAATTTATTTTGTAGATGAATATGGCAATTGCCGAAAGCTTCTTCCGAATAAGGTTTGGAAATCAAAATCGAATTATAGTTTTGGTTTATTGAAGTGACTGATTATTATCATAATAAATATTTGTTTCCTGTACGCAGCCCCTCCCCCGTTCATACTTTTCAGATTTAATTTCCTTGTCAAAGTGGTTCTTTTATTGGCCAATGCAGACAGACGTCATAATTGGTCAAACTTTTTCCGAGGTACTTTAAATAATCGCCATTTTCTAATTACTTTAATTTCTACTTACTTACTGTGACGGCTCTTGCTTCTTTGAAATTTTTTATCACTTTAGTCTTACCGATATTTTTCTCCTTTCTGTTTCCGTTAGGCATTTATTATTATTATTATTAGCTAACATTACCAGGTCATCTAAACTTTTATGGTATGAATAGCTCTTCCGCCTTTCTTGAAATCTTTTAACTCCTTTCAAGATTTCTTTGGCTAACAATTCACCAGAGAGATTAACTAGTATGAGCGAAGGCGCGTTTACACCAAATGTTACTGTCATTTTCGTGACCAACAGCGGGAAAGCGTGTCTGTCTGTCTAAAGGCGGCTTTGGAGTGTCGGATTGCATATTGTGTTTGTAGTAAGCCTGAAGAAGTCTCAAAATGGAGATGAAACGTCGCTTTTGTTAATAAATACCTATATATTTATGACTTATTTGGCCGTATTTATTGATTGTAAATATTTAAGTCAGAAAACTATGATGCAGTCTTTGTCATTCTTTCAGGGGATCCTGAAACATGGCGGCTCTCTAATTACTTGCTATATCCTGTGTTCTCAAGCTGAAAGTTTCGAGTTCTTGAGTTCCAGTTTCCTATCTGTCGGCATGATAGTAACATTAAAACAATTTTTTTCGCTCCTTTCACGACGGCATATTCGCGATCCCCGACCTCAAACTATTCTCAACACCTTACGAAAGCTGTATGTATGTTAATTGTGGAACGGAACTTGTAAGCAGGTGTCGGGAATCGAATCCTTACGAAACAAGTGTCGAGTTGCTGTGAAAGAAAACGTGAGTTAAGGTGATTTAAAGCGAAAGTTCCGTGTTCGAAGCCGGGAGACGGCTTAATTAGGACGTGAGCACAATGTGAGTTAGGGACGAGGAGCCTCAATGCTCGCAGAATTTGTCAGGCTGGAGAAAGCAGGCGAGCTGCTCTCGCTAATAAATATCCAATTAGCCACAATATATCTTCATTCCTTCCCTCACAGCCAACCAGTTTGCCACCAACTTTCCAACTGCGAAATTCAATGCATACATTATAGCTCGCCTCTTAATCACCCATACATCATCCGGGATCTGTTTTACGTCTAAACGGGACAAAGACTTTCCTCGCACCTGCCTTCCTTCCTTCTTTCCATTCACCTGGACCTCTGCGAGATCTGGACGCCACACACTTCGAAACATCCAATATAATGGGAGGCTTATTCACTGTAACTTTAGAAATGTCAAATTACACTCTAGGATATCCGCTGGAATGTGAAAGGAATTAATTACTAGCTACTGACTCATATTATCTTACGCACGTGAATTAAAATAACCATACCGATAACGGTGACCTGTTGGCAACCCTGTCAGCCAGGAGATTTTAATCTGTTGCCGTTGCTTTCTTTATTTGTAAAAGCGTCCTGGTAAATCACCTTCGTTTCTCTGTGCAGCTTATCCTTAAATGCACCTCTGTGTTTACGAGTCCTGCGTTATCCTTTGCTGTTTCCTTGAAACCTTCCAGGTGGATTTTCTTACACACAGTTCGTTTCAAAGAGGTTCCTCTTTCCCGTACTATTCCTTTCCAAGTCCTCTTTTATTGTTTATCAGCCTCAAATCTATATATTCCTCGAAAATGTTACGACCTCGCAACGCCGGACACTGCACGTTTCCTATTCCGCCGTTTACTGTAATTCTTGATCGGGAGGGATGAGACAGCTTTTAATTTATTATATTCCTTCAAATTTTTTAGTATTTTGTATATGTATTATATATATATTATATCGTTTCTGTCCGTTATTACGTTTCCTCTTAAATAAAGATGATTGGTGTGAGCAATCCTCCACTTCTCTAAATATTGCTACAGGAACTTCATCACTCGCACAGTGACTAATGAATATGCATCAGACGGAAGGACATTAATCCTTTACTCGGGATGATATTTATTTCCTTTTCGTTTTACGATAAATAATTTTTAAGTGGAGGTAAAATATTATGTTCGTGTACGTGTTTTATTATGCAAGGCTGTTGCACTCTCCGTTACGTGAACATTTCACAATTACTAGAGTTATAAATTAATAAAGAACGTTTTTAATTGAGTTGTGTTAGTTAATTAGTTGGTTGATGCAGCCCATTATTAGCGGTAATTAGCCGCTTCGACACCCGCCCCTTCCCGTACAAACAAGAAGACGCCAATTATTGAGACGGTTTGACCGCGATGGAGTACAGCACTCTCAATCATAAATTTCATGGTCCACGTCTTTAATTTGTAATTACTTTGGGAGATGTTGAATGCGGCGCTGCGGCCGGCCAGCCAGCATCTGACTACCGTCATTACAAACAACCACAAATCACACAGAAATATGTAAGACGTTCCGCTTAAACAACAGCCACGGTAATTGGGCGCAGCTTGTACACGTTCTCTGCACCCACGGGTTGTAACTCTTTCAATGTTTTCGTTTCGTATGCGGAAATGAAACTTTCTTTACATCTTGATGTGAAACTTCCTTCGTGGGATATTAAGTGATTTTTAACTTGTTAAATGAATGGTACGTATTGCGTTGCGGAAGTAGTGAGGGAGGAACCGGCTGGTGAATTCTAGAAGGGAAGCGCCTCGTATATGGAAAAGACCACAAGTAATGAATTGTGTCTGTGCTGAATTAAAAACTTATTATTGTTAAGCCTCAATATATATTTTAAAACTATTTCTTGAAATTAAATCACTTCGCAATTTTTACGATAGTAATAATTTTGATTTAAAACTTTGTAAAATATGGTGTTTGGGAATGTTTTAATTAATTCTGGGTTGCAACGATCGTAAAAAGGTCACTCTGAATAATGTGGATTTAAGGAAAGGATACGAACAGGAGATAGAAATTTTCATAAATTTTTTATGTAACTCGACGATTTTATTTACGAAATTTGTGTACGGGTTACAAGGAACGTGGTTTACTTCTAACAGCTACAGGAAATAATTAATAAAAATAATAATAGTGGTTGTCAAGCGAGCTGACTGAGATCAAACGGCTATCACAGGTTTGTCAGGGGGGGATGCACTCTATATGGAGAGCGAAGGCCGCTTCTTCCTGTCCTTGCTGTTCTTGCCGAAGATGTTCCCCAGGACCTTGGAGACGGAGTTGACGCCGATCTTGCGGCGGATGGGCAGCGCCCTCAGCAGCTGCACGCTGCGGGCCTCGCGCAGCAGCGACTGGAAGGCCAGGGACACGCCCGCGAAGTTCTCGGCGGCGCTCACCTCGTAGAACTGGCAGCCGTACTGCAGCGACAGCTCCTGGCCCGCGTCCACGCAGATCTCCCTGCAACAAACACACACTATCTCAAATACAGCCTCGTTTGCATCTCAAGTGCAGAATTGCTTATGCAAGACGAGCCACAAGGCGAGAGACAACTCTATTCATTTTGATTAATAGTAGTCCAAGGAAATAGCGAGTTATCCTCAATACATCGTATTTTCATTAGTATATGTCACATTACCATTAATTTACGTGTTTCTCCATAAATTCAGAAAGAATAAAAAAATCTTATAAGCTCGCATAAGTTTCTATGTAAAATAAATTGTGGTTATGTTGCTATAGAGTGAAGATCTCCAATATGTCTTCTGGTGCCCTTGTCCTAGGAGTTAGTATTTTCCTGTTGGGTTAGTTGTTGTCACTTCTAGCACCTTCATATTAGCATTCCACGTGTTCCTGACATTCAGTGGAATTTGGCTATCGTCGGCGGAACTTTTGTCGCCATTTCCAGGGTTTCTAGAAGGTTCTGCAGGTCGATGACCTTCCCCTACAGACTCAGGTCCACTCACCACTAATCCGTTTAGGGCAAAAAACATCATGTATGAACCTGTGGAATGCAGCTCTCTAGGATTCTTCGAAGTCTCGCTTGCTTGCCGGCCAGTTCTTACGTACTATATAGTGAACGAAAATTACTTACGCTCATTACAATATAGCTACACAAAATTGAAAATGGCAACAAGTTTAATTATTGTTACAATGTCATATTGTTCCCGTATTTAATATCTTAGCAATTTGAATACATGACCGACCTTAGGGATCTTTAATAAAAATAAATGACGGAGATTTTATACCTTATTGGCTTGACTAGGGAAGGTTACCTGGAGTGGTCGAGGTCCCTCTTGTTGCCGAGCAGCAGCGCCGTGAAGTAGCTGGGCAGCTTGAGCTTGCCGAGCTTGTCCAGGAGGTCGTGGGCGTCGCTGAAGCTGTCCCTGTCGCACACGCTGTACACCACCACGAACGCTTCTCCCCACCGGATGTGGTCGTACAGACAACCCGCCGCCTGCAATTACATCACATCACATCAGGAAGTGATTGAAATTACCGATGGAAATAATAAGTTACATCATAAGTAGCATCTGCAGAGTAGGACACAATTACTCAAGGTTTAGATGAGGATGCTGAGCTGGAAATACTGACGATTAAGTATTATTGAGAAAATATTTTGAAGAAGCGTTCTGAACATATCCTGGGGGGAATTACACAGTCAATATATATTTCTCTATTAGAGTAACAAAATATGGAAGTTGAAGTTGAGGTACGGAGGATGTCGATGGCTTCATAGTTTAGCTGTGATTGTGCAAGCGCGTGCGTTTCCTCGGCCTCCACTCCCACGATGCATGCCATGATTACATTTTACTCGTAACAGATAAAGTAACTTTCACTCGGACTCTTATTCAAAAATATCCATTTCATAAGTGACAGCCATTTTACTGGCTTATTAATAAAGATTCTTATGTCCATATCGAGACGACACCATGAAAATATTGGTAAATAATGTAGCTGCTGTTCGTATTGTAAACGCACGTCTCCCTTTAGCGCTACCCCTCCTTATTATAAATTAAATTAATTCGAGTGAGTTGACACATTAAGGAGTCAACATTTATATTATTCATATCAAAAGGGAGACACCAAAATAAAACATTGTCTGTGACGAGGCGCCTAATGAAGTTGATGGTGATCAGTGGGGCGCGCAATGTCAACTTAATGACGTCATAACTGACCTGAAGAAGGGCAGGCTTGTTAGAGAGGTGTGGTCCTGGAGGAATGCAGACCTGTTGTACTCGATAATGACCTCTATTTGTATCTCCTGCGACTACACAAAACCCCTCAATTTATCTCAACACAAAGCTCGGCCAAGTCCCCCGACGCAGATAACGGAGGCGTGGTCCAGCGCCTTCCTTATATGACCTTCATTAAAATTAAAAAAAAAACATTTCGTGCTAAACATTGCGAGCAACGACAGAAGTTCAACTTCACGTATTCATTGTTAAATAAATTGCTTTCCATGGCGGAACAGTCAAATAAACAGGTAGATACTGCGCCACTTGTTCAGTAATATTTTATGACATTTAGGGTATCACACTTCTGTTGAAGGTATATATAACTAACTACATGTTTCGGAACTGATATGGACCCTATTCAGGTTGAACTCCTGAAGAAGGTCCATATCAGAACCGAAACTTATAGTTGTTTTTAAATTATAGTTTATGTTTCACTAAGTTTTTTCTCTGTTTTCGGCCTTATTTAAACTAATACATGTTTTTACTGGAGCTGCTGACCTAATTTCTTTTGATATTTCATACATTTTCGAAATGCTTAGTATAATATTAACTATATAAAATTCTGACGATATTTCATGTCTAAATGCAAACGAATATTTTTAAATTGTACAAATACGGTATTTTTCCTTAATTTTCATAAAATGTCATATTGATGTATTTTATTTTCCGAGTGCAGTGGATGCTGGTATTGAGAGTCGAGGAGGAAATGTTTGTTGAAGTTGTGCCAAGATGATGTCGTTTGTAGTTTCTCTCGGCAACACTTTATGACATTGTAATATCAGCGGAAGTATCAGATTAATTGAACACGTGACCTCTGCTAGAGGAAGCAAAACAACTCTCTCGCCGTTTAATCATTCATAATTTACACAAAAATATTATCTTTCCGTGGCGGCGAATTTCTCTCCTTTACATATATCTGAGTGCGCAATAACACAAGTCTTCATCCGCGGCGAGATCTTCAACTTCATCTTTGGATGAGAATTTCTTATTTATAATTAGGGAAGTTTTAAACAGAATAGGGGAAAAGCGAACAATATGGAGGGCGTCGACAAAGATAGATTAATAGGCCACATTTTAAGGCACGTGGGTTTTGTAAAATTAGCATTGGAGGGAAGGGTGTTGGGTTAAAAACAGAAGAGGAAGGCCAAGGGTTGAATACGCTAAGCAGATTAGGGCGGATGTGGGTTGTGATAGTTATAAGGAAATGAAAAGGCTTTCGCAAGACAGGTTAGCATGTCAGACCAGTCTTAGAACTGAATACCACAACAACAATTAGGGAGGATGGATGTGGTCAGTTATAATACTTTATTACTAAAGTTCCTTGTGATTGCTTTATATCTTTCAGCTGCTCTTCATTTTAATTCTGTTGTTGTAGCACCGAGTCTGATGTTAACCTATCGTGGACAAGCCTTTTCACTTATTCATAGCCATCACATCCTAAACTGCTTAGTGTATTTCATCCTTTTCCTCCCTCTTCTGTTCTTACCCTACACACTTCTTAAAATGATAATTTTACAACATCCTCATGTCTTCAAAACGTGGCGTATTAGTCTATCCTTTCTCTTGGTTAATGTGTCTTCCCCTATCTATTCTGCTTAGAATGGTTACTCTATCCACGCATCTGATTCTTCTACAAGAGCACATTTCGAGAGCTTCTATTCTATAATTAACTCTATCACGAGATAATGGTACAACTATTTCTTCGTTTTTTGGTTTTTCACAGGAGAAGAGCAGCATTCCTCCTCTTCTTTCACAATTAAGAGATAAGATGCCATGAATTACTCGAGTCTTGCAGCATACTGGTAGCAATTATTAAATAAGCAGTTGCACAGTACATTTGAGGCGCTGTTTCAGAGTCGCGGTTCAAGTAAGACTTATTAAGTCTGCTTAGAGCAGTGACGGGAAAACTACGGGACATTATTCCTAATCTGACGAATAAAAAAAAGAATACAGGCTATAAGAAAAATAAACATTTCCGTCTGTTTTCTCTCTCTTTCGTCACATTCTCCTTCATAATCTTTCAGTCGTTAATAGGGATTAGTAGCACAAAAATAGAAGAATTTTGTAAGTTGTATAATTTTGTTAAAAAAAATTATGTATTGGCCTGCCTGTTTTTTTTTTTGCTTTCCTTTGACCCCCTCTTTTAAATGTTTGCCCATCACTGGTTTACACCTGCAATTCCTACCACAAAACTGCGGCGTCTCGTTTTAGGTGTGCAATGTTTGTAATGAAGACAGGGTGAAATGAGAAACACTAATAATGAATTTGATGTTATTGAAAGGAACAGGGACGAGTATGTAGGCCACGTGTGTGTGCGTGTGTGATGATGATGATGATGAGGTGTCTGTCACCCGGAAACATTGGCCTACCTCCGAGTTCGTGAGCGGTCTTCTCGTACCGTATTCTCGGGTTACCGCGTTGAGTTACCTCCTCCGTGTTGACTGTCCGTGTCCTGCCCGACTGTCGTGGACCTATAGGATTTCGGAAGGAAGGGCGCCGTAGAAAGCAGCTGGCCAGCTGGGAAAGCGAACACGGCCATTACTCAACCTGTCACGAAGCTAATTGAAAGCGCGAACACTCGCGACAATTCAATCGACACATCGCCATTACACTTATAACACTTATAACCAGCAGCGTTATCATCAGCAGCCAAAAATTATCTGTTTCCTTTTCGTTGTACGTGAAACTGCTCATCCGTACTTTTTCGTTTACTAGTTGGCGGGTAGTCGCCTTCTGGTTGTCTGCAAAGCCACAACTTTGCTCATCCTCGCCCAGTCTTGAATAATTCCTACCGAAGTTATTGTCGTTGGCTGAACGTAATACTTTAAGCTGCTCCTGTCTTAGAGTCGACGTTTTTCTCAACAATACCTATAGATATTAGACATCTGACATAAATCACAATGTTTCCGTTGTTGTTGTTTGATGAAACCCTCCACGATAACATATCTTGCGCAAGCCTTCCGTTTCCTCATAACAAGCACGTCCCACATTATTGGTCTTCCTTCCCTGTTCTTACCCCACACACTTACCTCTAATACTAATTTTACAAGACCCTCATGTCTCAAAATGTGACCTATTAATCTATACCTTCTCTTAGTCAACGCTTCCATATTGTTCCGTCTTCCCCTATTCTGTTTATAATTTCCTCCTTAGCGATTCTATCCACCCCGCTGATTTTCAGCATTCTCTTACAGCACCACATTTCAAAGGCTTCTATTCTTTTCATTTCCGAAACTCCTATCGCCACACTCCATACCAACATTTTATAATTGAACAAAAAATAGCCAGTTTACTTGATTTGCAGTGTAATTACTCCATTTCCCATTTTTATGTTTTAAATGGGTTGCATTTATTAAATATTTTGTATCAATACGTTTATAATGAAATTAGAATAGAGTAAGGAAGTGTTTGTTTAGTTATTTTTTAAATGACGTGTTGTTCTATCTCTGATGGTTATCCGTTCCCACTTTAATAGCATAGGAATTATGTTTTGAGTTTGATTTTATCTTTCAACTGTTTAACATTGTCTTTGAACTTGTAACAGTGCACATATGAATCGCCCGCTATTGAATTCTACTTTTGCGATTGATTGATTAATTAATTAATATACGCGCCGTGAAAGTGTCACGTGTGTTCGTTTCCAAGTGTGTTGCTGGAGACCTTCACGAGAAATCGTCTTTGAAATGTAAAGTGTCAGTGTTGCGCCGAGTCAATACAAGTTCCCGGCATAGCTCACGTCACGTCACGCCACGTCACGTAGTTTGAATCAAAGGGCAGATCTCGCTTCCACAGATATTGACTAACCACGTCGCAGATAAGGGCAGGCGAAGACAAGACACTTTCCCTTCCTAGATACATCTCTGACACGGCTCCCAGTGAGAATGAACGATCATCGGAATACGATCGTCAATCACTCCGTATCTACGGTTCATCTTACATCATAAAATCGTAGCTTTATCGTAAAGTTAGATTATTGCGTCATGTTGAACACGCATAACCTCTGCATTGGAATGTAAAGAAAGTGTGTTTCATATAAATGTATTCAGAGTAGGACGTTTTGAAATTACTTTTGGCGTGAGAACAAGTTATTTCCATTATATCTACATGACTAACATTGGGATCCACCGCATGATGGAAAGTAATTTTATTTAATAAAATATCCAAGAATTGAATACCAATCCCTGTAACAGGTTTTATTACGCATAATCTTTATGTCACGCAATGGCTACACGCTAAGAAAATAATAATGTAATATTGAAGCATCCACTGAAAGTTGTGTCCTCAGACTTTCCCTGATCGTGATGCATTATGATGTTCACGTTATCGGAGCCTCCTTAATTGATGTCTTTAAAGAGGAGGGAAATGACGAGATCTTGTACTCAGTGAAGACTTCTCCCGTGAGAAATTAACAGATTAACCGTGTATCGGTTAATGGGACAGCTCAGAGTAATGGAAAACAAGGCTGCTTAGGCTAATGCGACTTAAATACCTAAGGACGTTCCTCAGCCAACACCAAAACCTAACAAACACGAAGAAACAGTTGAAATTTTCCATATACCTACTGGAGAATTACATTATAAAGGTGACTCTTTGGAATTATCAAGGTGAATCAGAAATGCGCCCTCGAATAAAAGTCAATAGCAATTCATAACGTGACTGAAGGTTAATACAAATTCAATAAAAATATATATTTAACGACAATTAATTTAACTTTTTAAAATTTCTTTTATCAATTTTAAAAAAAATATTTTTGTTTTATATCGCCAAAGGTTTTTAAGCAGTCTCAATAAATATTTTAAATCTTTATTATAATTGTCAACTTTGATTGTCATCTATGCATCGGTTCCATACTATAAAAAATAAGTGGTCACTTAGATGAATAATATTAATGCTGATAAGTATATATATACATAGGGTTTAGAAATTTTCAAATGTTTTAATTAAGAAATGTAATTTTGTTTTGAATATGACAAAATTCATTTCAAAATAAAATAATTAGCAATGAATTTTTAAAGTATTTATTGAGTCCGATCAAATACATAAATAATGTCATATCCAGAGAAACAGATTGATGTAACTCTTTTAATTTTTCGTAAAAAGAATAATGCAAAGGAAAGAAAGAAATGTTAAAGATTGTAAGGGGTAAAGTCTAATATATCTTGTTAATACATAATAAATTAACTAGGAGATTGATGCGACAGACGCCGTATGGCGTAGTTCCCATTCGCATTTATTATTATATTATATTTTGTCTGTTAACTATAAAACATATCACTTAACGGTCGTTAAATATATGTTACGCTTGAAACGAGACAAATTAAAACATTTTTTAAAATATAAGCTTTTCTCTACAAGTGATAACAGTCACGACACAGAACCTTAAAAAAACTTTTTATTAATACAACATAGTTTTCTTATTTTAAAATTTACAATAAAAAGACGACCAATAAGTCAGCATATAAATGTATAATTATTTATTCAAAAGCGACGTTTCGTCTCCATTTGAAACTTACTCAGGCGTACTACAAACATAATTTTACAATAAATTAAATATGTATTCTATGTTACAATTTTTTAACGTATATATAAATTTATATATAAAAAACATGGTTCAAAACTTATAAATTTGGCAATTTTTTTAAATTTATTGTAATAGTATGTTTTTAGTACGCTCGAGGAAGTCTAAAAGTGGAGACGAAACGTCGCTTTTCAATAAATAGTGATAAATTTATATGCTGCCTTATTGGCCGTCTTTTTATTTATTGTAAATTTTTATTAGTGTTGTGATGTTTGATAAAATATGAAGGGAATTTTGTTTTCTTTATTAGTTTTCATATAATTACATAGCAGGTAATTTCCTAGAGCAAGATTTGTAATGCAGCGTGTGACGCCATCGCGCAACATAGGCGAGTAGTTTGAGTACTTGAAGACGTTTATTGATGATGCATTGAGCCGAATGATTCGCTAAAGCGTAGCCTGGATAGGAGACAAAGGTGGGCGTAACCTCTCAAGGGAGGGAGAAATCGCAGTGACTTGGCACAGTGCTGCCTGCTATCAGCTCTTCAACTCTCTTTCCCCGTCATCTTTCATATTATTAAATTCCGTTGTACAGAGAAAATGTCTTCATTTATAAGTATTGTCGGGCATTAGTAAAAGAGCTATTCTTTTCTAATTGCTATGAAGTTGTTATAGAAAAGTGCTTTTAAATATTTTCCCAGTTAATATTATTTATATTCATGCGGATTTAGTTGTACTAATAAATAAAGTAAATTTTACTAACGAATATATTCTTTGTTTGGCACTTTATACTTTGCGACGAATATCTCTGCTTCGAAGAGCTGAATATTGCGTCATGTTCCGTCCATCCATCCTACACTAAATAAAATAACGGCACTTTATACAAGGTTTATTTTAATGCATAAGATGAAGGGTCATGAAACTTAATAAACGGGTTACAATAGGAAATAGAGAATATAACGCTTGGGCAGCACAAGCTTGCACATAAGTCATGCGACTTTAGCGAAAGCTGGCGGGTGTTGGGCAATGAGCTGGCTTACCAGTAGCGTTTATCTGCACCACTTGGCTGGCAGATTGACAAAGTAATTGACTATGTAATAACAGAATTGACGACGTGTGTGGCGGAGAAAGTGACTGGCGTCGGTGGTTTCCTACACAACGTGATGTAGTGGGTGTGATAAGTGAACCGCACACACAAGCTTCGGGGGGCCAAAGGTGAGACAGACAACTCTTGTAAACTTCGCACTCTCTATCAGCGTGAATAATCACCAAAGTATCTGCATCTTTCATATGGAAACACCTTTGCCTACTTCGTTTATAACTGTTACTGTTACTTATATCTTCTGCGCACTGTGCCTTTGTTACATCCTTCAGACAATGCGTGCTTTGAGGAGTTGACGACGGGAACTCGTTTCTCCACGTGGACAAGTGCGCTCCTTGTCAACGACTCTGCATCAAAATACAACATATTAGGAGGAGCGATATTCAGTTACGTACACCACGGGAAACTAATACCGACGACAAAGGTCAACCTACTCTGTTAAAACAAAATTACATATGAAATTATAACCGTAGTAGGAAACTGAACACCTCCATGGATTTACATTATTACAAAATGGTTTTCTGCAATAAACGTCTCATCAAATACTTTGATTTGGTACTTTAAAAATGTGGTTTTAACAAACTTGAAATAAAATTTCACTCTCATCTTTTGATTCAATTTCAGAAACACTGCAATAAATTTACAAATGGTTTTGTTTGGATTGACAGGCAACTCCCCTTTAATAGCATAGGAAGGGAATTGAAAAGGGGGTTGACTAATGCCCGCGGGCTGTAGTTTAAGGTGTTTCACCTAAAGAGATGCAGGGAAAACCCTAGGTCGGGAATTGGGTAATATTCTCACGCCCTCCCAAATAACAAGAGACGAGTTTTCTGTGGGGTCGCAGCATTCCCTTCTCCGTTTGTTCGCCAGTTTTAGGACGCAGTTGGTCGACAGGTATGTTTAATGTCTTATGGTAGTAATGGCGTATGCAAATACCTGAGACAAATATTAATAAATTAAAAGTAATTAAATTCTATTAACCTCAGAATTATTATGAATTTGCGAATTTCCGATGTAGTTTAGTAATCTTATATCTGAGTGCTTAGCATTTATTTTTGTCGCTTTGTTCATGTATTGTTTCCTGGCGTCGAGAAACAGGATTTTCCCGGAATCTGAAGAACAACTATATGTTTTTTGTAGAATGAGAGGCTGCGAGGGAAGAGTTTCCGTTGCGCCGCAGCCATTGTCCGCGTTTATGAGAGTCGCAGTCGCAGATAGACACTAAATCAAAATATCGTCTCGCATAATGGAGCACTCGCGGTCCGAAACGTCGCTCATTGTGGCGAGGTCAACGCCGTGTGAGAGGTTAGCGGGCAATAAAACCTACTAGGCAGGCGTGCCAACTTTCCCGACCTGCCTTAATTGTCCGTCTGCGGATGGCGAGGACAATGGAGGCGGAGAAAGCGCATCAACAAAGACGCAGCAGCAGCAGCCAGCAGCCAGCATCCGCGGCGTGGGCGGCGCGCACACTTTCTCGCTTCATCGAAACATTTCTTTTCCTCCTCATACCTCTTTTCTTCTTTTTCAACGCGTAAAATATAATAAAGCATTCTTGTAGCTGTAAGATTGACTTGTAGTGAAGGAACAATTCTTATTGCGCGAGCGACACCGTCATCCAGATCAACCTGCTTACTATATCTTCAAGATTTTACAGAAATGTCAAATTAAAGGGATCATAAAATATTTATACAGTTGTAACATAAACCACATTTCGACTATATACTGAAACTAGTTGTTACTGTGCAGTACATCTCTGGAACCAAAAAGCAATAGAATACTAAGTTATTGGACAAGTGACTGCCGCATGGATTCCTCTCTGGCTGCAGCGAATATGTTGTTGTTGTTGTTGTGGTATTCGGTCCTAAGACTGGTCTGATACAACCCCTCCATGCTGACCTATTTTGCGCAAGCCTTTTCATTTCCTCATAACTAGCACAACCTACATCCTCCCTAATCTGCTTAGTACATCCCATCCTTGGCCTCCCTCTTCTGTTCTCACCCTACACATTCCCTCTAATGCTAATTTTACAAGACCATCGTGTCCTAAAACGTGACTTTCTCTTGGCTGAAGTCCTCCATATTGTTCTCGTTGCAAATATCGGCTTGCAAATTAATGAAAGTTATAACTCCGTCGGATGGGGTGAATTATTTTCAGAGATGACGAGGAGATGTGTGATCCAAGCAGTTAGTTAGAGGGTTGCTCCAGAGCAACATCTTCATAGAGACGCTTTCCTCGTCATCAAATTTACTCCATCTGCAATGAACGCTTGAAGTATCTGTTTGTAGTAAATGTTTATTGATATGGCACGCGTCTGTCCGTGGGATAAACCGGTCTGTCCACGCGCTGCTCTGTGTGCCAGGAAAGAGACAGAGGGAGGGAGGGAGAATTACACAACCTCACTTCCTCGTGTCACACAGTTGCACTCACGATTTACCAACACACACACACACACTGCAAAAACCTGTATGTGACCTGTATTGCCGCCTTACTTCCTACCTCTTCTACAGGATTTTTTTTAGAAAAAGTCTTAATGCCTTAAGCATGAATTAAACTACGAAATAGCTTTTATAAATAGGTAGTTCCTATCACTACCTCAGAACTCAGATTTTATTTTTTGGTGTTCGATGTAGAGTGAAGATTTCTCTTTGAACCGAGTTATCCTCCCCATTTATTTTACGAGTGGTTTAAAGGAAAAGTAATTTCCCAGGATTGATGATAGTAATGTTGTGTTATTTGCGGTACTCTAAATGTTTAATAATCGCTGTTCTGATAATTGTTACTTATTTTTGGTTGAAACCACTCTTGGTGACTTTATTGTACATATTGGGTACATTTAGTTGTGCGAAATAATATGAAGTATACAGTAATTATTTTTTTTTTAAAAAAAAAGAAACTTGAAACATGTGGTAGCTGCAGCCACTCATCGGCAGGCCGCAAAAAAAGTGTATATTTATTTATGGGTGAACGATATTATTAAACAATGAGTTGTTACTAGATATCATGTGCTGAATGATTTTAAAATTTCGGAAAAAAAGTAAATTGTTTATTACATCTGAATGTCTTTTTCTTTTTTAGTATTCTTGCTGTTCTTCGTGGCCCAGAATTTACGTTAAATAATTGTACCTCGATTTTACTTCCTGGATTACCTGTCGTGCGCTGCAGTCAAGTTTACGCCAACCAACGACATGAAAAAGGTTCGTATTAAATCAATTAACGTCTGATATTAAAAGATTAAATGAAATATTTTTTGACCGGTTACTTTTCAGACAGTTTTTTTTATTTTTTAATCACACACAGTTTCGGCGCATATTCGCACCTCCATCAGGTTTTTCTCTTCACAATCGAATTATTGTTACATCAAATTTTTAAAGCATTTGAATATTGTCTGACTTGGTGGCTGTGCTGTGTTCTCTCTCATCTCCTCCACAGCTGCGAGGTGAACAGCTAAGCGGGAAGAGTACCTACGAGGCGCCACAAATAACATTCCTCTAACTCAAATATAATTATCAGCCTTCAAGTTTAAAATAAATAAAAAGACGGTCAATAAGTCAGCGAATAAATTTATTAATATTTAATAAATACAAATAATACTTTGCTTCATCAAACAAAGTAGTATTTCAGTTAATTTAACAGTAATAAAATTACAACATAGTTTTCTGACTTTAAGATTTACAATAAATAATAAGACGCCCAATAAGCCAGCATGTAAATTTATTACTATTTATTAAAAAAAACTACGTTTAATTTGTTTAGACTTCCTCGGTGGGAAAATTTTTAGCAATTAATCATATTTACTTTTTGACTTCCTCAGCCGGAAAGATTATAGAATGTACAGGTGAATAATTTAGCGGTTACGGCCGAAATGCGTTTTTGAATAAATAGTAATAAATGTGCTGATGTATTGTCGCCGTCTTTTTATTTATTTATCACTGTAATTGGTTAACGTGTGTTAGTTATGCTCATCCGCTCTACCTCTGTCTTCAACGTTCTAATCAGATCGTAGAAAATGGCAGCAGCAGTCAGAAGCTCCTAAATCAAATTGTTCTCAAATAATAACCCTGTTTTGAACAATAAACAGCAGGATAATTTCTCAGAAATTTTATAAAGAATTAAAAATAATAATAATAATAATGAAAACAGTACAACGTGTCGTTCCTTTCTTCACGTGGAAAATGATTTATCTCATTGTACATAGACCATAGCCGAATGAAACGCTTCAAATTTCTTTAAAATAATGAAAATAATTATTTTTTAAAAAATGTATTTTTTTCCTTGAGGTTCCTAATAAAGGAACTACATGTCACGTTGTTATGATAATGTATATATTTTTTAAATTTAATTCCGATTGGATTGAATGTGTTTCATGTTTATATATTACATAATATAATCACCCGAAGTTTCCTATTAGTAGTAAAACACACACACACACATTTATATATTACGTATAATTTTTTATTGTATAAATTAGTATGAATGGTGTCTTATAGTAGGCTGACAATGTATAGTTTCCACGGATTGAAACTCAAAAGGGAACTGTAACATAGGACCTATATTTAAATTGTAAATAAGGTGACCATAGCAACTAGTGTAATATGGCAGATATGCTGAAGCTTTCTCCGTAAGGAAGGCAAGGTAAGGTTTACTCACCGCGCATTTGCACGTGTCCAGGATCTCCACTTCCGTGGTCACGTTGTCGAAAGTGACGCTGTGTCGGTACAGGAAGTCTGCAAAAAGGAAAACAAACGAAACCAGTTGACATCAGTTGCAGATAGCATCGGCTTGTTGTTCAACACCTCGAGGCTCTTACACGAGCCTGTGGGGGGGCTACACGACACTTTACAAGGAAGACATTCCATTCGCCACGACCCTTCGCCATCTTATAACAAATAACTAGCTTATTAGTTAAGCCAAATTAATTTCAGTATTTGGACACTAATTGTTTTTTGTAGCGAATAAATTCAAGCCATTTTTTTCTTTCGGAATATAATAGTTAATTTAGAGCGCGTATTTCAGTGATTTAACACTCATTTTGCATGCTTTTATTTTTACAAAGTAATAAATTAATATTTTTATATTGATATCTTTTCTGGACACCGAAACAATTCACTTTACACAGAGATGATGTATGACGTAATCTTATCTTGCGCGTACCTTTCCCAATATTTCGATTGATGTTATGTCCTTCTATATCACTGAAAGTGCATTTCAAAGTGGTTTATCTAGGAAATACATACAGATAACAGTTAAGTGCAGTTGAATAACTTTACTAGCATTCAAGTGTGTTATTTGTAAAGGCACCGAATCGGGACCCAGTATTTAATTAATGATAATGTCTTAAGATTTTTTTATATTTATTATTCAATCCATTAGTCCTCGGTCGAGGAAATAGGATACGTCAAATATAAAATTACAAGAAATATACAATAATTTACAATTAAGAATTTAAGGACAAAAAGTGGAACGATAAAATTCAATCTTCAATTTTCAGTCGACGGAGAAGGCAGCAGAAAATCGTGCGTAGGTTCCCGTCGAACATGAAAAAGAAAATAATTCGGCAGTTAAATTCTAGTAGAGTATAGTTGTAAAATAATAGGAGAATTTTCTAGGACGCCAGCAAACTGTTTTAGTCGTTCCTATCTACGAACTCTTTCAGTGAATAACACGCTCCATTCATTAACAGAGATTTACAACTCTTTATAAATAATTTTTGAACCTTTAAAATTTTCATTTCCTCCGGAAGTTTATTGTATAGATTTATACCGGAATAGTGAATGGAGGCTTGTTTCAAAAAAGCTTAGACGATGTTTTTCAACACGGAGCTGAGAGAGCGATTTCTTGTGTTGTATGAATGGTTTGAACCGTTTACAGCATATAGATTGATGTTGCCCCCAATACAAAATTCAAAATTTCTAGAATATACGTACAAGGCAAGGCTAGAATTTCAAAGGCTTGCAAGTGGTATTCCACTCCGCAACCACATACTATTCGTACGGTCCGCTTTTGTAGTTTAAAAATGTAAAGCGCGTGATGCGAAGGACCCCACTTTGCAATACCGTGACACAAGGCAAGGCATGGTACATCATTTTTGATCTAGATATGTCGGTTTTTCCCGATAGGTTTTTATTATTATTTTATTATAAAGGCTCTACAACAAGAAAGATAGCATGTTGCAACGCTGCTGCTGCTGCTGGTAGTTAGATGTATGTGGCGAAACCCAGGGGGGTGTATTCTTGGAAGACAGGGACAGATGAGTGTAGCGGCCAGTGAAATCTTGGAAAGGTCACTTGTCCCTGTCTCCGCACGCACTTTCTACGCGTGGCGTCGTCGTCTGCCCGGATCAGCCATTATAAAACATTTGTGTCTCACACGCGCTCAGATTACGTTGCTGCAGCAGCCGAGATGAATGGCCGTAACGTGAGCGCACTAAGTGACCACTACAATCGGGAACGCTGATCAGTCCTCGTTAGTTATGTGGCCGGCCAGCTCTCTTCCCGTTCTCCTAACGGTTCTCGCCGTCTCTTATTTCATACAAACGTCATTTAACATTTTTAACAATAAAACGATTCAGTTATTTTAATTTTATTACAAAGGCTCTACAACTTAAGTTGAATGATTTGGCCTGAAGAACATTTCCTGCCATTCGGTTCGCTCTTCTATTTTCTTTTTCCAGTTGAGTATTATCATCTTTTCCAATTCTTTCTTATTTCGTCATCCCATCTGTTTTTGGGACGTCCTCTACTTCTTGATCCAATTGGTGTCCATTTGTGTATTCGCTTTCTCACCTCAGACGTTGTGCGTTGATGTAATTTATTATATTTTATTTTTTTATGAGATTAGTCAATTCCTCATTTCTCCTTGTCCTCCATGTCCCATCTCGAGTCAGTGACAGAGACAAGTTTGTGAGTCGAGTGAGAGTGTCGAGTCTTGTACATCGACGAGTCGAGTGAGTGATTGAATGAGTTATTTGAGTGAGCGAATGAGTCGTGTATGTAAAAGAGCACAACGTTTCTGCGACCATTTTCCGCCGTCGTCACCGAGGTACTCTTCTACACACTCGATTTTCCTACATTTACTCACTCGACACAATCGTCTTAACTTTATTCATCATTGTACACACTGACTAGACACTCTAACTTGACTCACAATTTGGCTGTTTCACTTGTTTGATTCTCTCACTCGTCTCACTCTGTGTCGGATAACTCGCTAGGTGCAGTCATACGAGACACTCACATGGCTTATTGATTCACACACTCATCTAACTCACTCGTCTCTCTCACTTTTTTCACTCAACTTAACTCTGCTCTCACGCTACTCACTCAATAGACTCTATCACTCAACTGATTCTCTCTTCTTGCACACACGACTTACGGTGAGAAAATTGGCCGGGTGGTACTCATCAGGTGTACTTGTTTTTACAGCCCATAACAGAGGTCCCAAACCTTAAACTCCTCCGATTTATTCGGGGCCACCCGCGGTACCCCTTCTCCAATCTCTCTTTGGTCGGCCAGTCTTGCTTCACTCATTTTACTAACAAACTCACTCAAATGACTCACTCATTCGACACATTCATCTCAACTCAACTAAATCGATACGCACACTCGACTCACCCACTTGACTCTATCACCGACTATTCACACACTCAAAAAACTCAGTCGGCACAGTCTCTTGAGTCATTCACATGGGTCACTCATCTAGTTAATTTGATTCATGCACTCGGCTCGCTGACTCAACTAACTCACATGACTCCACTCTTACTCGACATACTCATTAGACCCAGTCACTCTATTTACTCACATGACTCACTCAGTCAATCGACACAATCTTTTCAACTCAACCAGCGTTGTACACTCTCAGTCCATCCACCAAATTGACTCTTTCACAGACACAACTGTACTCAAATTATTTTCTCTCTCGTCTCATTAATTTGAGTCACTCGCACGGATCACTCAACCCTCTGTATTCACTCAACTTGACTCAATCACTCGCCTACGCACCTCTTTCACACCATTTACTCACACGACCCACTCAATCAACACACTCTCATGAAACTCTCACTCCCAACCAGTGCTGAGATAATTGGCTAGGTGGTACTCGTCAGGTGTACTTGTTTTTACAGCCCATGACAGAGGTCCAAAGCAGTCAACTCCTCCGATTTATTTTGGGCCACCTGCGGTATCCCTTCTCCAATCTCTCTTTGGTCGGCCATTGTGATGGCCAGACTTGCCTCTGGTGCGACTCCGTGTCTGTTGGCGAGCGTCACTCCCGGGATGTCAGATGGTGCACAGGATCCCAGTACTTGTCCCTATATTCACAGGATTCTGTCCCATAACTTACAGACTGTTGTCAGTATCTCCGTCTTGGTATAGTCTAACCTGTGACTCGTCACTATCGTATGGCACCTCACCTGAAGAAGATGGAAAATAATGTCTATACCCGAGAACACTCCATTCATCAACTACACCGGAAAATCTACGTTCATTTGTGAATATGAGATTATTTGAAAAGCCTAGTTAGTATCTGCAGAAACAATTTTTAATGACTTGCAAAAATGAAAGCTTAAATTATAAGGATAATAAATGCACATCTTTGGGAATGTTTGTTTTCAAACATGAACTACATGAAATGGAAGTTATGATCAACCCACACCAATGTCTGAGAATGTAAATTACGTGCAACATGTTCGTATGTAATAAATTGATTTTATGTAACTATATGTATTTTTTTTATATTTAAAAAAAAATCTTTCAAATGGGAGTTTGGTGAACATTTATATTTCATAAATATACCCGATTATTACTATATATATTACTGAAGTAATATATACATATTATAACATATTATATGTTTAACTTATCAACGCGTTCTTGCGTGTATATTTGGGGTTGACTGGGCTGAAATGTATTTCAAATCTCAGGCTTAGGCGTGGGACAAATAAACGCTTACTGAAAATAGCCATTAAGAGAAAAGTAATAAGGAAAGCGAGGATGAGTATCCTGGGCCTAAGCTCTGCCTCTAGGAATACATCCCTCCCTCCCCCACGGCGACAATCGCTTCAATTCCTATTAAAGGGGAGTTGCTACTTTCTGGATCACCCCCATGTAACCTCTTACCCGAAACCGTTACGTTATCGAATAGTGATCGAAGAGAAAAATATTCCGAACATGTCACCAAAATCGTGATAACAATTATGAATATTTATAATACTACGAAAAAGATAAAAAGCGTAAATGTGACAACAATTGACAACGCGTGCTGAAAAAAAAAGAAGTTAAATAAAATTAGTTCTTCAGAAGATGTTCAACTTCGACGTTTCGTCATCAGGTACTGACTGGGCTGATATGTATTCATTTCTACGGCTTTTTAAATAAACACAAAAATTAAAGAAAACATTAGAAATTTAACTATATAATAATGTAGTTTTGTTTAAAAAAACTAATACAAACTTGCATTTTGTGTGTGTGTGTGCAATAGGTAGATGTAGAAACATTACGTCATGCATATTGCATTGTTTTCTTTGAAAAGTTATTATGAAGATTTAATTTCTTGTATACTTATTTTAATTACGACTAAATTCACTTTACAAAGTTTCACGATCTATTGTTGCTCTGTATTCTCACATTTCGGTTGCAACCGTCAGTGGTCAATTTTACGTTTGCCCCTATCAATTTTATTATGATTTACGTATAATTCCATAACATTGAAAACGTAATTTTCTATTATTTATATATTGAAACTAAATTAATTCAAAATTAGAAATTTGTATAATTTATTTTTATCGAGAGACACACGAGCAGATCAAATCTGCGTAGCATCTACAGCCGGAACCACTTTTACGTACATGGTTCAGATTTGAAATAGCTACCCTATTTTAGCATTAGTTTTATAGTTTCACTTGTTGCTGCTAAATTGTTTGGTTCAATTTCTACTATTTACGATTTATAAGCTTTTAATACATGAAAAAGAATAAATGCTCTTTTTTACTTTCATGGTCTATTTACATATTCAATTATGAAATAAGGTTTAGTACTTTACCTTAAATTAAAAACTTTATCAATGGCAAAAAAGTTAAGAATTGCTACATTAGTTGACACAAAAAACACTGAAAATTTAACAACTGTTATTTAATAGATTTTAATAACTTTCTTTTTAATTTGGCATTAATTAATTAATAATTATCTGGAAGAATGAGTTCAGGTATTCTAAACTTGCAAACTTTCTCTTTTTGTCAGCACTAACAGGAGGAAGTAATTGTGTGACGAGTATATATATACAAGTAAGGAAACATATATGGAGTGAAATTAAAATTTATAGAACATGAAAGTATTTTTATTTATATTTTAAGTGAAAACACGTGAAAAAGGGGTATTATATGATACAATGCAATAGAAAAATTTATCGAAAAGCACAAATTGTAACAGATTTCCCGGTAAAACAAAGTACTTTATATTCTCACTCACTAAAAATGGTAACCATTACTGACCCAGAATTCTTTGCGCAGATCCCGAACGTACGATATTATTATTATTAAGTTGTAGTTAAGTTAATTTTGAATATGAAATTGATGATGAAAGTAAGGTTTAGTGACTTACCACTGTTGGAGCTGTACTCGCCGATGTACCTCTTGGTGAGGTAGCGCACTGTCACCGCTGCAACAATGAAAGGACAGAATTAGGATAGGAATGCCGCCCACCTCATCAATAGCTCCACTTCTCCCTCTCCCTACAATTATTTATTTGCCGTCTCGACCTCACCATCATCTATGTAAGACATCAAAATCAATACAGAACATTTACCATAAGGAAACGTAATACTAGATGATGTAACGTAGTGTAAGTAATCATTGCTTCGTTTCGGTTTGGTAAACCTGTACAGAACATACTCCCTTCTCACAGTTCAAGGGGACAAACGTCAAACATAACGAGATAATGTATACGCACGAGAGGACAACGGAAATGACGCTAAGAATCCTCTATGCAACACGTATTAGATAACACTTGAACAACAAACAGACAGTAATAAAATAATGCAAATAAAATTACATTACCGTATTCACTGAAAATGTAGAAAAGTTAGTAGCACTAAATGGAAAGAATTTCAGCCCGGTTTTCTGTATGAATAAAGACAATTGGCATAATGAGGAAAGTATCGACGGTTCAAAAATTTGGTTAGGAGGAAACGCACGTAGAATCTGTCCCATTATGACAACAATATAGTAATATAGTTTGTATGGAAAGGCTTTGGAGGGAAAGCGGACTCAGGAATCATCCAGTCATTAGTTAGTCGAGAGACGAAACAATTTTGCGAAAAACGAGAGTTGTAGATACAGATTCACAAAAAATAAATAAACGCAGATGAGTTTTTTTTTTGAGTGACATGTCATGGACCAGTGCTTCAGCAATTTCAATTGGTCGGATCCCACCAGAAATATGTTTTATACTTTTCCCCATTAGTTTCCTTAAATTGTATTTTTTTTAAATGCGTATAAGGGCGCGATCCGAATTCCGCCGAAAGAATTTCATAGGCAATGGACCAAGAAGATACAGCTGTAGTGTCAGAGAAACTAACTGGTGAAATGTGGTGAAGCAAGGCGCATAATTGAGAGGAATCTAAAGCCTGAAAGTTATTGAACGCTTATAAATGAATGTATAGGATGAGCGAAAGACAGAGATCGAAACGCGCTTATCAAGGTTTAACAATAGACGTTGCTGATGAAATGGAAAGAAGGAACGTATGAGGCAGATGTTTCGTGTCGTGTCGTTGCAGGACATGAAAGTGGTGTTGATGGAGACGTGAAAGCAAGCGTCAACACTCGGGAGTGCGTTGAGCAATATGGAACGCAGCGGAGAGCTTTGATGGATAGCCACACGAGAAACGTCACGCGGCGCTACAAGGTCCTCAATCATCGGGAAAGTCTTCGTCTCCCATCACCAACACTGTGCCACTGCACGACAATCAACAGCACTGGCATCAAATCATTCTGTCCTTTCCATAAGAGTTTATTTTTCTGATTCTTTCCAGCTTGACACTTTAAAATGTTTAAGGGGGAAAGCTAACACAATTTAATAAAGCTCCTAAATAGTGTTGAATGTACAACTGACTTATTTGATGTCAGTATATGAAGCAGCCCTTGTAGAAGTCGCGGACGAGCATCGAACAACACAACATACAATGGCCAGTTACGAATAAATAACAAACAAAAATTTCTTGCACATTATATTGACGAAACTTATTTTAATATTATACGTTTCTTCCTCTGTGATCATGTATGCACTAACAAGTAACGATATAAAAAGAGATTAAGAACACACGAGGAAACCAAAGAGATTGACTGCGATTATTTGTATCAGTCTTCGCAGTAATTGGATTTATCTTTGGATCTCTTTAAGGGGAGCTTTCAACGTTCTCTTTTTGGTTATCCTATTTAGCAGGCATTACAGGAATTTCTATATACCACATTAAGTTTACCTTTATTCTTGATACAATGTTTGCAGAATTTATATTAAAAAAACAAAGAATTGTTTGTTTTGTTGATGACATCAGCGGGTGTCTGATTCAATTAATTTAATATGAGTGCAATTTATAAATATCAAAGCCGTAGGTCAGACGGGAAATTTGTTGAGTCTTGTGCTGATATATATTCCTCATTAAAACACACAATAAAAATTAGCCATAAAAATGGCGGAAACTGTTACTAAGTTATTGTAATGGAAATTTGGATGGGAAAGGGGTTTATAAAGACTATGAAACTTTTTGTAAAAAAAAAATAAGAGATGGTTGGAATATAAATTGAGAACCGTTCCTTTCAGGAGGAGGGAAACATGTAGAAGATTTGGTGCAGCTCACTGTTGTATCACATTAAACTAAGGAAATGAACGTCTGAAGGTAAATACGACTACACGCAGCTACAAATTAAGTGATTTTTACGATGACACTTTACGGCAGGTTGTTGGATATATAAAAGAGCTTGCTCAGTCGGCGTTGACAGAAAAGAAAGTCCATCCTAGCAAAGTAAACTCTGAACCAGCGTCAAGACTATTAATACAAAAGGGTGTACATTACAATGCTATTAGCATATTTAATAAACTTCCCACCTCCATTAAACAATTAAAAATAAATCCAAACAAGTTCAAATATGAACTAACTAAGTTCTTACTAAGGCCACTCCTTCTACTCTGTGAAGAATTTATGGAGCTGAATGTATCATAGGGTAGATATTTATAATTATGAAAGAACATTATTAGAACACTAATTTTTTAGTATAGGATGTAAAAATATTTATCAATTTTATATATAAGGTACAAATTGTATGTCTTCTGTATAGAACTTAAGAAAATCTTATTATAAGTTAAAAATTAATGAATAGTTACAGTATATTCTAATATTAATAAAGCAACCTCACTATGTAAAATCTCTGACTCGTTCCACATCATCCTTGAAGCTTGTGCTTCTCTATAGGATCTCTGGAACATGATTTTATACTTATACTGTTACATATGGTCCGATAATAAGTATCCTTGCAGCGTGCACATTGAAATGAAGATTTGTGCGATAAAATATGTTAAAGTTCCTGGGCGAGGGAAAATATGTTTCTAATGAAGTAGGATACCCGTGGCATTTAAATCAGTCACTAGTTCATTTTTGAGTTTTGTAGAGAAAATGGTTGTTATTATTGTAAAACCCTTCATAATGAGAGGTTTTTTATTATTTCTCAGGGTTGGTGCCGTGGGAGGGAGAAATGGATTCCTGTAATGAGGTTCTAGTTGCCGTTAGCCAAGTGGATTGTAGAAAGCGCCACGAGTACTTACTTCGTCGTCCTCAGCCTACGTGGGAGGAATTGTTTCTCGCCTTCCGGTAGCGTAACAACAATGCGCCATCCAGGACGATCAGTGGCAAAGGGGACACTGCTTATTTTTTATCACAGTAAAATTCCAAATTGACGTGGAAAATCATATCCAGTTAAAAAGAGAAAACAAGTTGAGATGAAGACAAAGAGAACTACAACGGCACTTAGGAAGAAAATCACGGATACTAAAATCCTGATACATAAATAAAGCTGTAATCAAACCAATATGGACCTATGGGGATGTGCATCAAAATCAAACATCACCACAATTATTAAAAGATGCCAATCCAAGATCCTCCGGCAAATTGTAAACACCCCACGGTACATAACGAACCACACACACTGCACAATGTTGCAACGGTACGGCAAGTCATCAAACATCACGCAGTCTTGGACAATCATACAAACCCACTCCTTCAATCAGTGATAAATAAAAGACTTAAAAAAAGATAGATGTGAGCTAGTGAACTACTTTAAACGATTGATTGTTTATTACAATTACACAGGTGAAGTAATTGCATATGACACTGTAAATGATGATATTATTAGAACCTGTCAGCATTTTCGCTTATAAAATTATATTCTGAATGCTAAATAAATTATGATAGTAAAAAAAAGGTATTTAGTGTCGTATATCTGCGCAAGGCTTTTTGTAATGTGAGTAGCAAATGAATAATACGCAAAAATCGATAAAAATTCCAAAATAATAATTCTAAGGCATAAAATTAATAATTCAAGCACGTGACATTTAAAATCTATAACAATAACGTAAATTAATTCTTCACATATTATTAACAATAACACCTTCCGGCAGAAGAGTAGGAAAGTTTCACCTGCATTCATACATTAGACGTACATGTTTAATATCAACGTACACGACGCCATTGTTCATGGACAAACACTTCTAACAATGTTTACATAATTTAGTATTGACAAAAGCCAAAAACAAGACAACAGTTACATTAATGTTACTTTTTGAAAATATTTCGACCGTAATGTTTGTACGTCGAGCACATAACAATATTTATCCATTTTGTGCATTATTATTTATAGAAATTTAGTATCATACTGAATAAATTGCAACAATTACTTCTTACTTGCTACTAAATTATCATCGTTAAATTTTATTTTATTTGTGACTTATTAGGATGGTAAGCTTCACCTATTTTAGGAGGTGTATGTACCGGGGTCGAAGACCTTGGTCATAAGGCAAGAGTTGTCCGCTGAGCCCATTGGGGTCAGTCGTCCAACTGCCTCCTAAAAACTGGTGTGGAGACACGGAGAAGAGAATGCTGCCACCCCCCAACAAGGGTGTAAGAATAGTACCCAATGCCCGACCTACCTGATGCAGGTTTTCTCGAAGTTTCCCTGCATGCATCTCTTTAGTTGAAACGCCGAGTAGGATCCTTAAACTATAGCCCGGGGGCTACCTTGCTCTACCTTCCACATCCCCCCCTTTCAATTCCCTTTCCATGCTATTAAAGGGGAGTTGCCTGTTTCAGGATCACCCTCATGAAGCCATCATCTGGTAGTTCAGTGCTCGCTCCGGTACGTTTTTTACTTACTATTTCCCAACTGTCATGATATTCGGGGGTGGAGGGGGGTTGTAAAACCGTTACTGGGATCGCTGTCTGCGGGGTTCGGATCCTGTACACGCCGAAAAATTTTGAAACTTCACATGTGATGAATCGTCCCATCGTCGACCTAAGTTTTCACTTAAAATTTTCGTCTGAACGTGATATATAAGTACACTCAGTCTAGATATTATATTTTTTAAACGATATAATGAAGAAAAAAAAGCGGACTGAACAATGTCACGTGGTTACGATCTCAACCCTCGATGACTGACGATTAAGACATTGTTCAGTGTTGGTTGAGTGGCGTTTCAACTTCAATTACAAGCGGCACTTCATACAGACTAGAATTTTTCATTTTAATTTTTTTTTTAAATCATAGATCCTTGTTGGTATAAAATCTAGAATTTCCGTTGATCTTATGTTACGTTGAAATTTTTCGAATTCTTATACTATTTGTTGATATTACATTGATAAGGAAAAATCTATTCATATAAAAAATATCGAAAAGTATTTTTTTAAAAAAAGAGGCATAGTTGATTGCAGTCTGAAGGTGACAGAGAAACTAGGTAGGAGTGGCCAGCGAGGTTCTCTTTCCTTGGCGACGACTTGAAGTTCGTGATTCACTCCAGAGATTTCGTAACGAGAGACCTTGTAGGTCGTTGAATGAATCGAATTTAATTAGGAGGCTATTATAGAGCCAGGTCAGTCCTCACTGGCCGTGCTTTCCCTGCTACTTACTTACTACCAACATTTTGAAGCTCAACTCATCTTCATATCTGACATCTCTGGGCTCGTCATGACGTCACGTTGGCAACTAGACGTGCGGACGGAAACAACAAGTTAATATGGAAATTCACTGGACTACCATCGCATCGCCCACAACTCTTACGACGTTTAAATATTCCATTAGCTATTAACTCAATACTCCCGGAAGTGAATATTTATGACCATTATTTGCAGTCAATCCTTTCTCCGTCCTGGCGTAGGATTTACGGGTTGTATCCTAGTTTGTCTTAGGAGAATCAGAAGAAGACTAAGAAACAATAATAAATAGCATGAACGAAGTCCTGGAGAAAGATTTCAATATGAGGATTAATAGAGGCAAAACCACGGTAATGGAGTGGTGTAGTTTGGGGAAACAGTCGAATAAAAAAGGGTGTTAGATTGGGAAGGGATATTTTGATGGAAGTTAAGGAATTCTGCTACTTGGGAAGCGTAAAAACTAGAGCACGATAGCACAGGCTTTCGCGAAAAAGGAGACTTTACTTAAGGGTAATATAAGTGTGAATATTAGGAAATCGTTGCTAAAATTGTTCGTAATGGAGCATGGCGTTACATGGGTGTGAAACGAGGACGACGATAGGAGTTGTATAAAGGAAAACAATGGAAGCCTTTGAAATGTGTTGCTATACGCGAATGCTGAAAATCAGATGGGTGGATAGAATCACTAACGAGGAAGTTCTAAACAGAATAAGGGTAAAGTGTACAATATGAAGGACGTTGACTAAGAGAAGGGATAGATTAATAGGCCACATTTTAAGACACGAGTGTCTTGTAAAATTAGCATTAGAGGGAAGTGTGTGGGTTACAAACAGAAGAGAGAGAGGCCAAGGATTGAATACGCTAAGCAGATGAAAAGGCTTTCGCAAGATAGGTTAGCATCAGACCTGTCTTAGGACTGAATACCACAACAACAACTGATAATCGGGATACACATACTAAAAGACTTAAGATCTGAAAGCTCTTCTTGGAGTTGGTCTTTTCTGAAAGTAACAATTTTTCGGTTTTAGTCTAGAAATTTTTAATTTTATATGGAACTGTTATTGTTTCCGAGGAGAAAATATTTGATGACGTAGTCCATAATTGGGGCCAGTGGAAAGGACGTGTTATAGGGAGCTCGTGCTGTTATTAATGAGGGAAGGGAGGGAGGGAGGGTAGCGTGGAAAGCGAGAGTGACGCGTGTCAAACTTCTCCAGGTGGTGGCCTCGCTCCAGCGGCTGGTCGCCTGCCTGCCTGCCTAATGAAGATTTGTCGACCTGGAAACCGGTCGAGAGCGATCCTTGGCGCAGGCTTGACCTGGATTCGTACTGGCGCCATCTCAGCTCGTGTCCCTCACCCGCTCGCTCCTCTTTGTTCCTCTCTTTTACTTTCACCTCAAGTTCGACGGGGGTTCGAGCCTCGTCGTCGTCGTCGCGAGCTGTTGTGACACGAATCTCCCTCTTCCTCGTTTCAACATCAACCTGGACATGATGCGCGTGAATTCAACTCCGATTTCCCCGGATCGAGATCTTTCCTGGAAGACGTCACTCGCCACTTTCCTTTATGCAGGTCTCGACTAAACGCTGCCATTGCTTATCACACCTTCTTTCTCTCTCCCCAAAGATTCTCTTACTGCCAACATCTCTCGACCTTACCACGTCATCTACAGCGACCTGGTCCCGTATCGCAAAATTTAATAGCTACGCTCGCTGTTTTCGTGTGAGGGGCGTACCTCATTTAAAAATTCAAGTTTCGGGCTGTTGCCCACGACTTTGTATGACATTTTTTTTAACTGTGTTTCCCTGACGTGCCTGAGAGCTGGTTGGGGGCTCTTTTAGAATTTCGTTTTTTTAGGATTGGTTTTGCGGTCCCGTTAGGTTGTGGGATTTGGGGGGTTTATATACATATACTTTTTATGGGAATATACTGGAGTTTTATCTGGATGTTATATTAGCCATTAATTTTGTTTGCGTGTCGTTAATTTGGCCGAGATTTTGTATTGATTTAAATTTAGATTTCTTACAGTTTTCATAAAAATTTTCTTGTTGTGTTTTTAATACGGTCTGAAATTTTTTTCGGGTTTGGGTTACTTGGTGGATGGAGGTCTTTTTGTGTAGGGTGGGGCTTTGGTAATTATGCGGAGGAATCCGTTCTATTAGGGTTTTACAGGCTGCACCCCAGACTTGACATCCGTAAAGGAGGGCAGGTCGGGCGATTGTTTTGTAGATTTTTAATTTTGTTTTGGTACGAAGGGATCGGGAACATAGTATTGCGCTATGAAGTTTTTCTACACCTCTATGTGGTGTTTTTGTAAAAAATTTTCCTTATTTTTTTTTTCAAAGACGTTTTTAAACGTTAAGATTAAATTACTGAAGTCTCTAGGAAAATATAATTTTTTTTTGGGTCTCAGGAAGTAGAAATGCTTCAAATGAAGCTCAGTAAAGTTTTAAACGAAATACAAGTATGGAAATGTATCAACCGGACCAGGGACTCGAACCTGGCTGGATATCGGAAGGTCCTGGGTTCGAGTCCCATTTTTTCCCATTCTTGTATTTCTTTCCATTTTTTTTCTTGGTAATGATCTTGTGATATTTTGCAATAAGATCATACGAATCACAGTTAACGTTATATTAAAGTTCAGCAGAAGCAGCAGCGTGTGCTCTTAATGAAAAACCTGTTAAAGGTTCTTGACGAATCTCTGTGACGGAATCTCCGTAGTAAATCAGTCTCCCCGCAGGCCAAGTGTACGGTTAGTTAACTTAGGCAAACTTTAATGGTTATATTTTTCCGCTGGTCGGGGGGGCAATATAAATACATGTCTTGCAAGTGTTATCTGGGATAATCTGGCGACGAGCTGCCGGTTGGTGGGTGGGTGACTGGAATGTCCTGTTTACGCACTGCATGTGGATGACCTCTTTCCATCAAGAATATTTCCGGGGGGGACCAAATGCGGCGGCGTTTCGTAACTCCGTCGCGTTCTTCTAATTTAGTTTCACAGCCCTCGTGACTACAAACGTTTCTACAGATTTTGGAATTATATATATATTTTTTTGTATTTTTTCTAAATATCCAGATAATGAGAGATTCCAAAAACACTGTGCGTCAAAACAGATCTCAAAGAAATAATAGTTACATACATCAGAAATCGGAATTTAGACGGAAGTTAAGGAATTCTGCTCCTCGGGAAGCGTAATAACGAGGGATGGTAGAAGTATAGTAGACATAAACGACTAGGATAGCACGGGCAAGGAAGCGGAATTTACTTACGGGTAATATAAGTGTAAATATTAAAAATCGTTGGTAAAAATGTTCGTATAGGATTATGAGATGGGTGGAGGATAGAAATCACCGACGAGGAAGTTCTAAACAGAACAGGGGGAAGAGCGAACAATATGGAGGACGTTGACCAAGAGAAGGGATAGATTAATAGGCCACGTTTCAAGGCATGAGAGAGTCTTGTGAAATTAGCCTTAGTATAAGTATAAGTATAAAATCATATTCCATAGATCCTCCTATAGAGAAGCACAAGCTTCAAGGATGTGGAACGAGTCAGAGATTTTACATAGTGAGGTTGCTTTATTAATATTAGAATATACTGTAACTATTGATTACTTTTTAACGTATAATAAGATTTTCTTAAGTTCTATACAGAAGACATACAATTTGTACCTTATATATAAAATTGATAAATATTTTTACATCCTATACTAAAAAATTAGTGTTCTATTTTTTTTTATATAATGTTCTTACATAATTATTATCTACCCTATGATACATTCAGCTTCATAAATTCTTCACAGAGTAGAAGGAGTGGCCTTAGTAAGAACTTAGTTAGTTCATATTTGAACTTGTTTGGATTTATTTTTAATTGTTTAATGGAGGTGGGAAGTTAATAGCATTGTAATGTACACCCTTTTGTATTATGGTTAGAGACTTCCCTTCCTTCCTTGTGTAAATTGTTTTTACTTCTGGTATCAAAGTCATGTGTATCTGAGTTTAGTGTGAAGAGGTTACTGTTATTAATAACAAATAACATGAGTGATTGAATATGCTGGGAAGTGAGTGTCAGTATTAGACCGAAGTGTGTGTGGTAAGAACAGAAGAGGGAGGCAAGGATGGAATGCGATAAGCAGATTAGAGAGGATCTTAGATGCGTCAGACAGACCTGTCTTAGGACTAAATACCTAAACAACAATAGAAATGGGATGACTAATCTTTCGAGAGTTTCACGTGATGAAACGTATTTCTTCAACTTCAGAAGCAAGTGCAGTGTACCAACCAAATAGTTGAATCACATTATATTGGTTTGTAAATCTAGCCATTGTTTATGATGCTTTGTGTGTTATTTATATACTTAGTCTACTTATTTCAATTACACAGTCATATTAATCCGACTTAATCTAAAATACATGAGTGCGACAGCCAAATTAGTCAGAAATAAAAAATAATAATAATAAAAAGGCAATATACCCCTGAAAGGAATAAAATAATTTGGGCAGTGCCACATGGTTGAGCGTTGCTTTGGAAGGAAGGATGTAGCAAACATCGCGTGTCTTCTCTCAACAAAACCACATCCGGTGGTACGAGGGCCCCGCAGGTTAACATCATCCACTTTATGCCTCAAGGGGGTTGAAAAATAATTCTCTCGCTACCCCACACGAGCGTAAAACGTAAGCAATGACGACACAACGTTTACTCTTATATGAAATGAATTAAATGAATAGGACTGTTAAAACAGGTACTTTAACTATTGAAAGAAATTGTCCTCCGAAAATACAATCTTAATTCCAATAAAGAAAGGCAAATAATTTCACAACATAATAGACCGAAATTGAATTTAATGTGTTACCTTTTTTAAGCGTCCCGAAAACTTCTGAAATAAGCCGAGGATCGTTAACGTCATAATTAAATTACAATTTTTGGAGAGACTATTTATTGACTTAAAGTAATTTGTGAATACTTTAAACAACCGTAAAACGTAGAAAAAAAAATGTCACGGATTAGAAGGGACAAGTTTGGAACAAGAATATAATAAACGTGAAAGCGTTAATTGGAAATTCTCAGAATTGGATTCATTACGTTATGTCCTCGACGGGTGATTATGAGAACAATTAATCTACCTTAGTTAATATGAAACTTGTATATCCAGATAAGGATCTGTAATCAGTGTCGTCTAAACTTCACATTGATATGCGTCGCACCACAGAGATCCTGGGTTCGAATCCTGCCATGTGTTGTTTAGCATAGTCGCTAATAACGTTGCGATAATTGGTGCGACCATGAACAGAAAATTTTAAGTAAATGGTTGTTATTTTTTGAATGTAAAGTTCATTGTACTTAAATACAATACCACACGTACGCTACGAAGGGAAATCGAGAAAAATTTTATTTATTTTTGATGAGAATCATTTATGCAATAAGATATTAACACCACAAGAAACATAAAGTGGTTAAAATAAAATACTAATTAAACATTTTAACACGACGCGTCCTTCCTACTTGTGAGCCTCTTCAGGTGCACGTGTACTCATTTTTATAAGTAATTTATCTCATGAATTTAAGATTGCAATGTGTTCACAACAAGCACTTCTATTAAGTCGCAGCAACAGCTAAGGTCATTTTGGGGGATCTTACCTCCAGTGTTACTCGATTTGAGAACAGAAAGACGAACCCGGGACCTCTGTGGTCCGAGACATTGACGATAGCCACTAGACATTTTCAACTTTCGATTAACATTTAATGGAGACTATATTGGCGGTGTTATTTATTTATCTGACGTCAACAATTACCAAGATTACTATTTCAGATAGTCAAGGGACTGTTCATTATTTTAATTTTGTATGTACTAGAACAATTATTTTACTAACTGATAATCGTGAAAATAAAAGTTTCTTATATGAATAATAAAATAAGGGGGCTGCAAAAACTATTTCCTTTGTTATTGTGGTATTCAGTCCTAAGACTGGTCTGATGCTAACCTATCTTGCGAAAGACTTTTTATTTCCGCATAACTAGCACATCCTTCGTAATATGCTTATCGTATTACATCCTTCCCATCCCTCTTCCGTTCACTTCCCTCTAATGTTAATTTTACAAGACCCTCATGTCTTAAAACGTGGCCTAATTAATCTATTCCTTCTCTTGCTCAACGTCCTCCATACTGTCAGTCCGTTCTTCCCCTATTCTGTTTGTGATTATATCCACCCATCTCATTGATTGTCCTATAGCACCACATTTCAAAGGCTTCTATTCTTTTCCATTCCGCCACTTCTATCGACCACGTTTCGCACCCCATATAACGTCACGCTGCATACCAACATTTTTAGCAACGATTTCCTAATATTCACACTTATATTACCCATAAGTAAATTCCTCTTCCTTGCCTCTGTTATACTATTCTTTATGTCATCTGTACTTGTACCATCCCTAGTTATCAGAATTCCTTTTATTATTATTATTTTAAAAACTTTTATCGTACAGATTATCAGTTAGGACGATAACGATACAGTATATACAATATTAAAAAGGTATATAATTAACATGATAACGTGAAGATAGGTTAATTCATTTAATTAACCTACTTTAGGAGAATTGGTTGTGTTTATTTATTTTTGCGAGTACCTGAGGAGGGGCATACGACTTAGGTGGGTGAGGATTGACAGGTAGAGAACTGATTTATGGAGGATTAATGAGGATGTGACATGATGGTAGAGTGGGTTAGGGTGATGATCAGGGGGAAGGAAGGATGAGGTCAATCGGAAGTTTTCTTTTGAGGCGACGGGAGCGTGTGGAGGTATGTGGAGGAGGATTGTCATGGATCGTGGGGTTTGGGTGGTTGAGTGCGCTTTTGATTAGGTTTGTTATGGATTTGGAGATTACTGAGTTTACATTGGGAATTTTGATGTTTTTATGGATGACGGAATTTCTTAGGTACCAGCCAGGGAGAGTTTGTAATGTTTGAATTTTGGCTGAATGGATTTTGGCTGTTGTTCCCCATATGGAGGAGGCATAGGACCAGGTGGGTTGTATTATGGAGAGGTATATGAGGCGTTTTGTGCTGCTGGTGGAGACAGGGGATGGATTTTCTGTTTAGGAGGGGATATAGAGTTCTGAATTTTTGGGTTTATTTTGGAGAGGAGAAAATTAATGTGAGGTTTCCAGGATAGTTTCCGAGGTACGTAGGTGGTTATCAGAATTCCTTAAGTTCCGCATTTCCTTGTTATTGTTTCTGAAACGTCCGTTGTTTTGAGTGGAGCGCTGGGAAGTCACTTGTTCATCCATTAAAGCCGTGAACACGGAGTCGAGTGGACGCAGTAGCCGATACAGTTTGAAAGCCGTGGAGGTGTGTGCAGCAGTGTGTGTATTTTTTTAAGACCAAGGCTGGTGGTACTGGCCTCAGGTTTCATCACCTGAGAAACGCCGTCTATCGGAACAGATAGCTCTGCCACCATATTTCGTCTCTTGGCGTGTGTTTTTATTTGGTTGTTTCGAGCTGTGTTTTATTGGAGGTGCGACAACTAGGCTTATTACTGTGCGATACAAACGGCGGTGATCCAGGTTCTGCCCTGACACGCCTGTTAGTATTTCACGTATTTACCACGTGCTTGGCGTACGCATCCTCCAGGTGTAAAGTGGGCCGGATAGGAAGTGTCTCATTGAATAGTCTACGTTTAGCAAATACAAATTATGCAAAAACCCGTAATATCAGAAATAACATTTGCTAACAGTGGCAATAATAAGTCATAAATAATTAGAGAATAAAAGTCGGTATAATTTTGAACCTACAACTACTCGACCAACGCTTCACGGAGATCAGGAAACGTCGGTCGTCGTGACCGGAAAACTGGAGTTGTTTCCACAAACAAAATGTATAAAAGTGGAAAGGCAGAAAGGATGGAATATATGTAGGACGATTTTGCCTTGGCTCCATGAAAATAATATTAGTAAAATTAGTAACACAGATGACTCTTGCACAATGTGAATATAAATCACTAAAATATCTTACATTGTAAAACCAATTTTGGTAGGAAATTATGGTGTGTAAACAAGCAGAATATTTTTTTTTTAAAAAAAGGCCAAAAACGGGTAGCCTCAAGCGCCATAAACAATGACGTCACAGTTGTGACGTCACACATTATAAATTTTCTATCTCCGTAATTATCAGCTGTCGTGAGAAAAATTTATTTGGAAAAATACTCTTTAAAAGTGATAATAGACAACTTTAACCGGGTTTCATTTTACCCCCCTAGCCGTTTACATACAATGGATATTAGCCAGGAAAAACGTTGTTAAAAACGACCTGTTATTGAATATAGCTACTTGTATCGTGAAATACAAAAAGCGGTTGGGAAGCAGCAAGTTGAGCAGAATATATGTAAAAGAAAGCCCAAGAATTCTGATAAATGCAAGTATCTTAGAAGCATATAATACTTAAAATACAAATACTTTAATCAATTCGTATTTTAACTGTAAAAGTCATTGAAACCAGGCGTAAAGATATGTGGGTTTTTTTTCATTAAATTTTTCCCCAAAAAGCCTTCAACTGTAAACTATTTTCGCAAGGACCAAGCAGGCCCGGTAATGTAGCTGTCCCAGCGTAATAGGGAATAATAAATTAGTTTATCTTTACGATTATCAGTTAGAGAATAGTTGTGCTAGTACATACAATATTATAATAATGAATCGCTTGTTAGTGTTCCCTGTTTTTCTACGTTGCCTTCGTGAGCTTTATTTCATATGTACTTGATTATTGGTTGAGAGAATTGTACAGCAACGGACCCGGAAACCTCTGCATTGGTAGGCTGTTGACCAGATCAACTCGGTAATGTTTTGATACAGTTCAGAATGTATCGTGCGAAATAAATTAAGAGGTGAACGGGACGGATGGTAGGTAATTGGCAGAGTGCATGTTAATGGTAAGATGTGGGCTACCATTGGCCTTGAAGCACCACGCATGACCTTGATACCTTGGAACGCCCTAACGGATTGTGCTACTTGTCAGGTCTGGGGCTGTGCTTTACCAGAGGCTACGGACAACTCCTGCCAATAACAACACTTCTCAGGACTTTTTTTTAACGCAGCGACGGTGAAATGCCGTGAAATACAACAAACAACTGAACAAAATCGATTGACTGGAAATCACAATCGGTGGTGACCCATAAAGCAAACATATGCTCGACATCTTTTATTAATTAATATATCAAACTTCCTCCTAACGTTTTAAAATACATTTATTGGAAAACGAGATCAGTAAAATGGTTTGTTGTTTGAAATAAAATTAGATATCGCGATCAACGGCACGGTTATAACAAACCCCATGCTAAGAGAAAATTTCTAATGTTTGCAATTTGTACCCTTTCGCGAGTTTCTCTTTTGCTAATTTGGTTTCCTCGTTCAATTGGCAATCCTGTCATATATTTAGTTCGTAAAGAACCAAACTATAGAGTCGCGGGATGTGGATGGATTATAATGTTCAGGTCAACATTAATTGGGTCATGGGCATTTCAGTTTGACTGATAAGTGAATTGAAATATTTTGCCAAGTTGAGGAATAACGCAGAGGAAGGAAGAAATAAGAAGCACAGCATTTCCTCTAATTAGACGGCTCATACTTTCAGTTTTAATGCTTTTTCTGTTTTCTCTCTCATGGACTTGCTAAATAATCAAATTTAAAAGCTTAATTCAAGAGTACGACCAAATGACTGAACTGTGTGGAGCCTCCAGAAAGTAACTTACATGACAAAGGGTTGATTGTGAATCTCCAGAATGGAGGCGTGTGAAGGATACAGATGTGAAGATATCCATACACGGCCAAGGTCCTGCGATAGAAATTGGACAGTCAAAGCCTTTCCCATTAGGTTCATGGACGCGTTGTCCAGATTTTCAGCCACCATCTGGTTAATAAACACCGCATACAGTGAACTAGGGAAATGGAAATTAAAAATGGCAACTTAAGAAAAACTTACGATTTCGTTTAATATAAAGTTTCTGAACTTTATTTGCATATGAAGTCTGATTACAACGAGAAGTTTGCAAGGGAAATGTTTACCATTGCGCGTAATGATATATAGAAATACAAAATGAAACTTTCTGATTCACATTGCTATTTATGAGAAATGTATTTTTATAGTGTGTTTCGTAAGAGAGTTGGTCAACATATATTTCGACCTTGGCCACAGCAGCCAAATTATGTACTTTTAGGTTAAGGACAATTTTCAACCTATTATTTTGTACATATTAGCATGAATATTGAATAGAGACGTTGCATATATAAATTATGATGAAATGACCAACTGAAGATTCCTATACTTGAAATTGACCTTAGGCTGGATCTGTATTCTCCCTTTCATGAACAATTTTAACCTTTTTCATATTTTATAAAAAGGTGATTTTCCATGTTTAGGTAATATCAATTACTATAGTTAGCATATTCAATTAATCGGATAACTGAATGTGTGATTTATGAAAGCACCTGGAAGGAATTGTAAAAAAAATAACGTTTACTTGTTACTTCAGAATATTGCTGAGCAAACTTAATCACGAAAAAGATTTAACAAGTAGCTTCTTCTGCAGCTAGAATTAGGAAAAAGCCGTAATCGTAGGTTTTAAGGAAATCCTAATGTACTGTATTTATACTTTGTCAGTTAAGAGTTCTTTCAGCAACTTAGATTGAAATACAAAGGTGGTACATGGCAAAGCATTAAAAGGCAATGTCTTAAAAATTAAATGGAAGAAAATAAGAGTTCGGATATTTCATATTTCGGATAGCTCACGTTCGGATTTTTTTTTTGGTTAACAGGCTACATGAGGGTGATCCTGAAACAGGCAACTCCCCTTTAATAGCATAGGAAGGGAATTGAAAAGGGGGGATGCGGAAGGTAGAGCAAGGTAGCCAAGGGTTAACTAGGGCCCCCGGGCTATAGTTTAAGGATCCTACCCGGTGTTTCACCTAAAGAGATGCAGGGAAAACCCAAGAAAACCTGCATCAGGTAGGTCGGGCATTGGGTACTATTCTCACGCCCTTCCGAATTTACAGGAGACGAGTTTGCTGTGGGGTCGCAGCATTCCCTTCTCCGTGTCTCCACCAGTTAGTGTTCTAATAATGTTCTTACATAATAATCTTTCATAATTATAAATATCTACCCTATGATACATTCAGCTTCATAAATTCTTCAACAGAGTAGAAGGAGTGGCCTTAGTAAGAACTTAGTTAGTTCATATTTGAACTTGTTTGGATTTATTTTTAATTGTTTTAATGGAGGTGGGAAGTTTATTAAATATGCTAATAGCATTGTAATGTACACCCTTTTGTATTACGGTTAGAGACTTCCCTTCCTTCCTTCCTTGTGTAAATTGTTTTTACTTCTGGTATCAAAGTCATGTATATCTGAAGAGGTTACTGTTATTAATAACAAATAACATCATGAGTGATTGAATATGAGTGTCAGTATTCCAGTTTTCTTGAAAAGTCCCCTACAAGATGTTTTTGGTGAGACCTGACATAATATTCTAACAGCCTTTTTTTGAAGTGTAAATATTTTATCTTTCCCTGATGCATTGCCCCAGAATATTATACCATATGTCATTATAGAGTGGAAATATGCATAATAAACTAATTTTCTTATGTTAGGATCACTACAACTTGACATAATTCTAAGAGCAAAGGTTGCCGCCGAGCCTAGTTTTCGTAGGAGAATATTAATATGATCCTTCCAGTTTAATTTATTGTCCATGGATATACCTAAAAATTTTGTACATTCAACTTCAGTTATTTCACAATTATTTGTTGCTACTTTTATTGAGTTCGAATTGGCATTCTTTGTCTGAAACTGCATGAAGTGAGTTTTATCACAATTGACTGACAAGCCATTGGCTGAAAACCAACCAGTGAAGCATCTGGCTTAATGTAACACTGGCAGCATTTTCCAGACTATTTTGTTTATTTGTAACCAAAATACTAGTATCATCAGCAAAAAGTATAGTTTTAGAAGAAGAATTTATGGATCTAGGTTAGTCATTTATATATATTAAGAAGAGCAATGGACCTAGAATGGAACCCTGTGGAACCCCAGTCTTTATTTGTCCCCAGTCTGAGTTAATGATTTGTCCAGAGTTAGTCTTTTAATGTAACCCTCTGTTTCCTATTTGTTAGGTAAGAGGAGAGCCAATTATGGGAAATTCCTGTTATTCCATAGAACTTCATTTTGTTTAGAAGGATATTATGGTCTACACAATCAAAAGCTTTGGTTAGTTAGTTTGAATTTCAAGTTTTTCAAGTTGAAATTTGATTGAATGAAGTAATGAAAATATAAAAATTGGCATAGTGATTTCGGGTGTAGCAGTTGTGTACACAACTGAACGTGAGTGTATGTAGTAAGTGGGCGCGAGAGTCGACTTAGAAGGAAGGCCACCTGGCGGCGGCGTCGTCGCCTTGTGCGGTGTGCACCTCGACAGGAATGCCAACCTTGGCAGTGGAAGGTACAGCGTGGTAATGATGATTTGTGAGACGCTCCACTTACCAGACTTGCCCACTCGAGCGCTTCCCAGCACCACGACGCGGATGCGATTCAGGTTCGTCATGGCTCCCACGCAACCTGCAACAGAGAGGTCGGTCATTCCCCCATCCACTGACTTTCCTCATGACCTGGCCCAAGCAAAGGGGTTGCGAAATCTAACTTCACCGTCTCACAGACAAAGGGAAACAATCAAAATACTACATGGCACAAGACCATTGAGGAAAAGACCGCGATTCGTTCATCTTGAGTAGCACGGGGAACCTTCCTTGCCTTAGCACGTATTACTGTTAAGAAAAGTAAACGCCAGATTCCTTGATGAGTCACGCGCTCGCCTTGAGTCACGACTCGCCACTGAATGGCACGTAAACAACACCCGGGCGGTCGCTTCACCACAAGATGACGACAGAGCAAGTCATCGAAACGTCGTTCTGCGTTAATAATAATCATATTCCGTAGATCCTGTAAAGAAGCTAAGCTTCAAGGATGTGGAATGGGTCAGGGCTGTGTACATTTATTACATTATTTTATTGCATAAAAGTTAAATATACTTATAACAATCTTTTTTATTATAAACTATTATAAACTAATTAATTACTCTTCTACGATTCTTCTATAAATTCCTTTATTGAATAGGAGGAGTGGCTAAGCAAAAATGAGCATAATTCAGTCTTAAATTTACCTTGATTATCGGACAACTGTTTAATTCTGTGCTGACTGCAGTCACGTGTTGAAGATGGATAATGCACACCTTCCTTTCTGTGCAATTGACAATGTTTTACATTTTTTATACAGATTATTTTTGTTCCTTGTATTGAAGGGATGAATATCAGTATTATTCAAAAATAAGTGCCTCCTATTTGTGATTACAAATAACATCCATCAATGAATAAATGTATTGGCACGTTAAAGTGAAAATGCCTAACTTTTTGAACAGAGTTCTGCAAGAAGTTGGTGTGAGGAAACCTGCCTCACTCACATATTGCTCTAATAACACGTTTTTGACTAATAAAAATCTTATCTATGCCTGCTACTGAGTTGCCCCAAAATATAATACCATATGATAAAACAGAATGAAAATATGCAAAGTATACTAATTTTCTAGTTTTTAAATGACTGAAGGTGGAAGGACATTGACAGCATCACATGTGTAGCTGAGCTGAGTTTCTTAAGTAATTGATTAATCTGATCATCAGTCCAATTTAGTTTATTATTTACTAAGAGACCTAAGAATTTAACAGGGGAAGTTTCATTTACATTTTTGCTGTCGTATTTAAGTGTTATTATAGATTGTAAAGTTGTGACACTTAAATACGGCAGCAAAAATGCCATTCGGTAAGAAACCCGAGAATTGTTTATACAAACAATACCTCAAATACTGACTTTAAGATGTTGCCTTCTAATTTTAATTATATGAAAAGACCAATATGATATGATATATGACTTGACTCAATTGTCACCTTCCGATCAGCCTGAAAACCTATATACTTAGTCGTATCAGTACATTATTTACTCTCAATGACGACTGCAATATATAGATTGACGAAACATTGATATTTGGATAATTATCTGAATTCATAAATGACGGATACGTTTGGAAACAGTTCGATCAAATCAATCAACCAAAAAATATATTTAATACTTGGGTTGCGATGACGTAACATTAAGTAAAAAAAAATAGTTTAAGATGGTAAAAATTATAAAATCTATAAAGAAATAGCCAATAATACAGTAAATTAGTGATAAAATGAATAGTAGACGACGGTTCTGGTAGACTTGTAGTAGCTTTCATCAGGTGATGACAAAGAACGACATACATACATACAGTTCGTGAAATTGTATGAAAAGTAGCTCAAATATAATTTCCTTGATATTTAATTTTATTAGCTGTTGTCAAATTGAGGACAGGACACCAGGCGACACAAATCTGCCTTAAATTTCCGGTTACGCAACAAATTGACAGTGATTTATTACCGGGCCATTAAGCAACCAATTGAATTTAAAATCAGGTTTTCTGGATCGTAACGTTTTACGGTCTTTCATTATACTTAATTTGAATTAATTATTGCGTTATCGATTATCTAATTGATCAAAAAATGATTCTTAAAGCTTGTCCCCTGGAGGTTGTGAAAGTTTACGAAATTATAAGCGAAATGGGAATTTATTGAAATATGTATTTTGTTTTAACTGATTATATTTCATTCCTATCATTAACAAGTAAGCCAATTTTAAGTGTCAATATTTTGGTTATTTAATTTTATTACTAATGCATGTAATCCATATATAATATATTATTACTAAATCTGTGGGAACTACTGTATAGTATCTGCAAAAATTGTATGACAACTATCGAAACGTTAAACAATAATCCCTTGACTGATAGCTAAAAATGATGAGTAAATAGTACCAAAAATTATAAGAAATTAAGATTGTGATGAGAAAACTTCGAGGATAAATATATATAAATAAATAAGTAAAATAATTAATAGTCTCCCCTTTGGTTTCAATGCTCTCCAAAATTACAAATTAATTAATATATAATATTCATTAATACCGTTAATTTTTCCTCAAATTTATAATGAATCAAAATATATTTTATATTTCTTGAAGAATCATAAATAAAATGTTGGGGCAGAAGAAAGTTGTTGTAATCCCGAGAACTCTTCATCCATGTTTTACTCCGTTTCTAAAATGTATACTTAGATGTTTGACTGAAAATAACGAAAATACTACGCTCAATTATAAATATTTGATTTAATTAATACTATATCAATTTTGGTGAGGGAGGGAGGGATGTGACGTCACTGCTATTGCTATAAAATTCGTCTCTAGGGAAAATGCGTGTTCATTACGCGCAGAACACGTTAAGGGATGACTGTCTGGAAATACCAAGTGGTGAGAAGGGATCAAGGTTTTTAAATTCTATTCTATTTATGCTTTACTTGAAACGTGTACCCAACTTTAATCGCAACATTATTCTTGATAATGTATTCATTCTAGTCCAGAGAATAGAGTAGAAGTAATCAAGTGGAACGATTTTTCTGATAAGGATGCGAATTAAGTTAGAATATTAAAATTAATATGAGTGATTAACTGAGGAAAAGGAAGTCTAACATTTTTGTAATCGCCCTGTGGTGTGCAAAGTGCAGAAAACACTTCAAAATAGAGAAAGTGTCACTTTATAATATTAAAATTATGTACAAATGACACCGAATAAATATATTTAATGGACAACGTACTAAAATAGAACATGTTTCGTGTTTGAAGATGCATGGTGACAGGGAAGCGCTTTGTGTGAAATGTTGACCTTTCCTCTGGCAAAGTAAGCCGCTGAAGCGACTATCAGATTTTAATGTACGAAGTGAAGGTGTGTGTGTGTAGCCGTCAACGCATCTGTTTTCTACTAAAAAAAATTTTCCCGGATTTTATCTGCAGCTGCCTGCCTGCCTTCCTTCCCCTCCATTCCTCTTTTCCGCGTGTGATTTTAAAACTGACAACTGTGTCATGTACCTTGCATTTTAACGAACCGGTTCTACGCTTAAAATCTCGATCTACGAAATTTACAGGTGTAAGAGCTTTGCTGAAGGCGTTGCACTCGGACAACACACTACAGGATGGTGTAGTCTTGTCCGCGTCTTCAATTCTCTGCTAATATCAAATATCTTCTTGACACGTCTTGTAAATGTGACCTTTCGCTTTTTTATAAAAAAAATCACCCGATCTGACAAATCACACGAGATTAAGGAGCGGTTATACCAATTGTAATCAGCATTTTTGTCGTAAACAATGTTGAGCAACAAATGTTGGCAACGTTTCCCACAGACATGGGAAAAAATTGTTGACAGCAAATTTTCTAGATTCTAGAATTTACGGCCTGTGCGTTGAGCACATCCAAACTAAATCTGATTTTTTTTCTTTTGATTTCCTGTATAATTTTATGTACAGCAATGGAAAGAATGTAAGGTCGTACTACTAAATTTATTACCGGCTAATAGGCTATTTCAATTATTTTTAATTATTTTCGTTAATGAAATAAGCTCGATTTGTGGACAATATACAGTTAAAGATCTGTATAAAGAAAAATAATTATCGAAGATTAATATTGAAAAAGGACGCAGTATAGAAATACAAGAATAAAATGTGCCTGAAATGAATATAAAAACAGTGGAACTATATGTGAAACAGAGGTTATATATCACACAGAGGTTTCACATGTAACCGTTTCACATGTAACCGTTTCACATGTAACCGTTTCACATGTAACCGTTTCACATGTAACCGTTTCACATGTAACCGTTTCACATGTAACCGTTTCACATGTAACCGTTTCACATGTAACCGTTTCACATGTAACCGTTGTTCACTGTAACCTCTGTTTCACATGTAACCTCTGTTTCACATGTAACCTCTGTTTCACATGTAACCTCTGTTTCACATGTAACCTCTGTTTCACATGTAACCTCTGTTTCACATGTAACCTCTGTTTCACATGTAACCGTTTCACATGTAACCGTTTCACATGTAACCGTTTCACATGTAACCGTTTCACATGTAACCGTTTCACATGTAACCGTTTCACATGTAACCGTTTCACATGTAACCGTTTCACATGTAACCGTTGTTTCACGTGTAACCGTTGTTCACATGTAACCTCTGTTTGACATGTTCACATGTAACCTCTGTTTGACATGTTCACATGTAACCGTTTCACATGTAACCGTTTCACATGTAACCGTTTCACATGTAACCGTTTCACATGTAACCGTTTCACATGTAACCGTTTCACATAAAACCTCTGAGGTTACATGCGAAACAGAGGTTATCTACTATAACAAAATTTCACTTAAATTTATTAAGTAGTTGTAATGGAGCATTATGACTTCAATACACATCTCTAGAGAGATTTAAATTCCCTTAGAGGACTGACCCCCCAAACATTCTTGTAGGTAATTTGTTCCAGCCATTTATTGTACTATTTCCGAGTGAATATTTGGCAACATCCGTTTTGGCTGCCTAGCCTTTATTTTGAAAAAGTAATCCGACCTCGCGTACCGAGTTTATTCTTCCATTCTATCCCGAATTTCGTGCCAACGTTTTTGACCTACAAAGGATTTAAAGAAAATGTCGACAATAGATGTTTCCCTTCTTGTTCGTCGTGTGTCTCACCAAAAGAAGCTTTATTCTGCAATCCAATTTTCATGCGCCATTTCTAAGGATAATAAAGGATTTTTACTGTATAGATCCCAGTAAGCTGAACCATATTCCATTTGTCGTCATACTAGTGATATATTTATCATTTCTTTGGGCGTTGCATTTCCCTGGATGTTTCCTGAAGAATGGTACGTGATGTGAAGGCAATGCATGATAATCCGTAGAATAGCCGCGTTGGAGAAAGTCCAGACTGTCGCGATCCTTCGCTATCCTGGAGAAATCAGTCTGGCAGGTAGTCCCTTCTTCAAATTCCGTTGTGCGTTATCTATCGAGCGTGCTTCCGATCTCCACAGGAAACAAGACGCGATGGCGCCTCGTAATATATATACCGAGGTTATTTCCTGTCACCGAGGGAGAGATAATCTATAAACAGGACCGTTACTCAGACACTTTGGGGGATTAAACTTCACGACATTATAGTGATCAGCTTATCGGCTGACCTGATTGGTGTAAGTCAGACAACACGGAATTCCTCTCGGATTATCATTATTGAGAAGTCAAAGGACGTGTTAAGAATAATACACACTGCGATAAAAAGAAAAGACACAAAACAAACGCGTAACGGAGGAAAACCCCATAGAAAGCAGTTGTACGGCCAATTAGGATATTCATGTAGTTTGGTCATGTCATGTCATGTGTCAGCCGGGGGGAGAAGAAGAGACATGCCATGCGGTGCTTAGCTGTTCATCAATACCTTAGGAATGACAATAAAAATAAATCTAACTAACATGATTATCCTCTATCCCCTTGTAAAGAAAAGCCTAATTTAAGATATAAAAACCATGTAAAACTCAACAATCTGAAGTAAATAAATAAAAATTGTATAAGTGTGTTCAAACATAAATCGCCTTATAAATAAACAAAATATCTACCTTCAGGAGAAAGAAAATATAAAAAACAACACCCACCACAATGAATAAGGATTTAAAAGTTCAAACGGTAACAGGAAGCGATCCATGAAAATTATCACGCAGTCATCCAAACCCACCACTAGGAAAACTTTTAGACTTTAGTCAACTATTTATATTAAAATATCATTGTTTATTTAATTTCTACAGTCTATATCCCTCATCATGTAATTTTATACCATTACAAAAGTTGCAGTCAGTATTTTGGCTCATAAAATTACATCTTTAGATTATGTGGTAATTATGGAAAATGTTTTCACATCCTCTCACAATTTGATAAGAGAATAATTTCTCTATTCGATAAAATCAGTGAAGCTGTTGGCATAAAATGGCGTATTTCCGGATTTGCATAAAAGTCTCGAAACTATATAACGATTATAAATTTTGAGCATTTCAGTTTATTTTTCTGTCAGTTTATTTTTCTGTCAGTTTATTTTTCTGTCAGTTTATTTTTCTGTCAGTTTATTTTTCTGTCAGTTTATTTTTCTGTCAGTTTATTTTTCTGTCAGTTTATTTTTCTGTCAGTTTATTTTTCTGTCAGTTTATTTTTCTGTCAGTTTATTTTTCTGTCAGTTTATTTTTCTGTCAGTTTATTTTTCTGTCAGTTTTAGTTGCTTACGGTCTGTACGCTCAACTTGTTTCTTCCATCTATTTGTTTTTATTCGTCTCATTATCGTTTTTAAGACAAATATTCTTTTTTTAGGTACTGCTACATGTGGGATGAAGTTACACAGTCCGACTCCGTCTATTTTTCGTCCAATGACTCCTTAACAACAAGTCTTCTTCCATATTCTTAATTCTATGTCACATACCAATACGATTTTATCTTCGAAGAAAATTAATTTCCCTGGTTACAACAATTTTGAAACAATTTATTTCACGCGGTAAAGCAGAAACGCACAAACAGTACAGCCGAAATGACCGTTATGTATATATATATGCCATGTTTTTGTAAAATATTTTCTAATATTTATAGATTTATAATTGTACTGAAGAGGTTCCAATGAAAGAATCGACTCGCATTGGAGTTTAGGTTCAACTATTGCTGTTGTACTAATTTATTTTAAATGAATTGGAATTTAAAATATTCGTCTGTTTTGCGTTTTTAATTCCGACTAGAAAGTTTAATTTTTTCAGATTTGATTTGATTGAATTACTAGGACTTTTTCCTGCTAAAGAGCGTTTCTCCGAAGCCGTGAACGCGACTAGTCCAGGATCGTTATTATTCCGTGGTGGTTGTTGTGTTCTGTTTTTGTCTTGTTCCGTGACCCTTCCCTATTCACTTGACGTAACTGGGTTGCTGAGTTGAAAGCACGAACAGAAAAGCCTCTGGACGGGGCATGTCCTCACATACATTACTATTGTGTTATCTGAGACCGTGGGAGGGGCGACGCTTCAACAGTCTTCAACCTCACCTCACCTCATCTTGCACTCGTCAACAACGTCGGTTCTTCCATGGCGCATCCGACCTCTTCTAATTGGCAAAATATAACGATAAAAAATATTACCATGCATATTTGTTGTTGCTTCATGTGAAATAGAGCAACTTCCGGTTAGTGTAAACCTACAAAAAGTTGTCACTCTCCATTATTAATTGATCAACAATACGAAGAGAAACTTGTTCATAGTACTCAAGAGGAATCATTTTAAAATTCTTCCTCACGTTTATGAAATATTTTGTTAGTCTGCACGCCTGAATCAGTGTTTAAGGAAATAAACGAGTAGTCTATGAGGAATACAGTTCTTCCATGGCGCTTTTAAAAGTATTCACAGTAAAGCGCATCCGACCTCTTTTAATTGGCAAAATATAACGATAAAAAATATTACCATGCATATTTGTTGTTGCTACATGCGAAATAGAGCAACTTCCGGTTAGTGTTGTCACTCTCCATTATTAATTGATATATATATATATATATATACATATATATATATATATATATATCAATCACCAATACGAAGAGAAACTTGTTCATACACCACCAATTTTCCATAATTACCACATAATCTAATTTCATAATTTATTTAGCAATCATGATAATTTACAATTTTATAAGCCAAAATACTGACTGCTACTTTTTTTATAATGGTATAAAATTACATGATGAGGGAGGGAGGGAGATATCCAGTGATATAGACTGTAGAAATTAAATAAACAATGATATTTTAATATAAATAGTTGACTAAAATATTTTGTTAGTCTGCATGCCTGAATCAACGAGTTGTCTATGAGGAATTAAGTTTCAATTGAAGATTGTACAAGAAAATAATAGATTTTCCTTTGTGATTCCTAACTTAACGTCATGACGTCTGCGATCGTCACTCTTTATTCTGACGATGTAGCAACACTGTAAACAAATTAGAATAACCATATTGTAAAATAAGAATTGTTTGATATGAATTCCTTTCCGTAGGTAAACATCAATTTATTCTTTTTTGGAGATTCGAGCTCTTACTACGCGATTAGTTTAAATATTCTCTTTCAGCCTGAACGATGCGTGCGCAATAAAGAAAGATTGCTTATATTTATAGACGTGAAAAAAAGCAGTGCGGAAAAATTTTTCTACAACTCCGTCCATCTTCCTCACAATATAATAATCGGGATGAATCATTCCCATTTAATTCAGATCACCTTAATATACCTCGCGTATCATGGCACTTCAAAGGAATTAAATCGAAGTAAAATGTAGAAATGTGATTTTTTTGGAAATGATCTGGATATTTTAAATTTTTGAATTTATCCTCTAACGGCAATTGGGAGATAACTTTGTTCCCGTATTTAAGTATCTTATTTGGAGCAGGAAT